>JASDQU010013995.1:14052-78345 GCA_032191745.1 Picea mariana | reverse complement strand
TCATGTGCAGCTTCCCGACGGCCAGGATCATAGCGCCCAGATCAACGGCGCTCGTGTAGTCCTGCTCCTCTCTGCTGCCCTGTGTTTAACCAGTACGAGCCCTCCTCCTGTCATTTCACTCTTTCTGTC
The DNA here is from genome assembly GCA_032191745.1 of Picea mariana. Classification (NCBI taxonomy): domain Eukaryota; kingdom Viridiplantae; phylum Streptophyta; class Pinopsida; order Pinales; family Pinaceae; genus Picea; species Picea mariana. The sequence continues at coordinate 78,216 of JASDQU010013995.1, read as the reverse complement.
GCCTTTCCCCTGCCGCTGTGTGTCATCCACTCACCTCTCCTCGGTGGTCCTCGTGGCTCTCTTTCCTCCCACCATCCACTCCTTTCCCGCCGCGTGTCCCGCTCCCTTTCCACATCTATTTCTCACCCAAAGGCGAGTTCGTTCTCTCGTCTTCTCCCCATCTACTTGGGTGTCCTCCGCCATGTTTCATCCTCTGTCACCCCTCTTCTTCATCATTCTCACTCCTCACCACCCTTTCCATGCGCTCCCCAATGCCATCACACCTACCATGCACCATGTCCTCCGCGCTGGCCCGCATGTTCGTCTCTTAGGATATCCATTTACTCCAGGTGGCAGCGCGGGAAGTCATCCGGATCCCGAAATGATGAGTTGGCCGGGCCATTATCAATCCCAAGAAGCAGTTATTGAGGTAGTTGAGGGTGGTTAGACATCGTCTCCGCCATAATGGGGACGTCCTACAATGAATTAAAAGCACGTCAATTCGCCGATGTAACTGTTAGAAGATCGATCGCGTCTTCCATAAGTGACACGGTTATTCAAAGATTGCAGCTGCAGAATGTCAGAAGCCATGCAGACGCAAAGCCTTCAATGCATTTTCTCGATCCTGTTGCTGTTGTTGTTTTGAGTATATGTAGGCATTTTTTCCATTTTTGTATCTATCGATGGTAGAGCTAAGCTCCCGACTGTAAAGTTTCAGCAAATACTCTGGTTTCCTGGTTATGCCTCTGTGTTTGAGATTTCTTGGTTTATAACAAACAATTCTCTTTCTTTTCTATCTTTGTTTCATCTTTTGCCTGAGGATTCACAGTAGTGCAACTTGTTGCAATAAAGGATTTGTTGTGGCGTTTTCGTGCCCTCTGGTTTTGTATTCGAGTGTAAAAGGATTTTGTGTTCGAATGCATTTCTTCTTCAGTCTGTTGCATACCTGATGTCTGTAATAGATCATTGCGCCCTTCTTGCGTAAGTCTTCCACCTACTCACCTTTACTACAACTCACTGTTTGGAGTTTACCAGGACCTCACTCTTTCATGCATGCCTGATCTGGTTTCTGAGTTGATACGATGCTGTTTTGAGTTTCCCTCCATTTGATCACCTTTTAAAACAAACCGTGACATTAAATCTGATGGGCTTCGGGCTCTGCTCCTGTTAGCAATCCAGGAGTGACTTCCGAACGCCAACATTTCTGGTGCCGTTGCCGGGGACGAAGTTGAAGATTTTCCCTGGGAAGAACGACAACGACTAACTGATTTCTGAAGGTGCGTCAGATATCAGAACTCGAAGATTGCTACTGTGCACCTGGCGACTCCACTGTGACGACTCTGCTGGGGAGAACCTGTTCTATCAGATGTGGCTTCGAGAGGTAAACATACGAGGTCGAATCCACATTTTCCTTTGGCCACTCTGGAAGAAGACTTGGGAACTGTGCGTAGAAAGGGAAAGAGAGCAGCAAAAGAAGTTTCTGCCGATGAAAAAGGTAACATGCCCTCCCCTTCTGTGAGAGCTCCATTTTCAGAATCTCAGCTTCCTAGTCGTCCTTCCTCTGAAGTTTCCCATTTTTTGAACTTTGGGAGTGTTCCTGCTGAGTTCTCCCCTCCTGGTCCAGTATCAGAAAGAGATATCCTTGTCACTCCCCTCTCGGGAGGTTTCACTGCTCCTCCTTTGATTACTACTACTCTATAGAGAAAACCACCTGCACATTCAAGTCCCTTAGACTTTTCTTTGTTTCCCCCATCATCTCCTGTGAGGACCTCTGTTCCCTCCTCGCCTGTTCACACTCCATCTCCTCTAAGCCCTCCTCCATTCAACATCCTTATGGCTGGTGTTAATCCCCCTCCGAACAGAATGGATGCCATAGTTGCTGCTAGATATGCTCCTTTGATCCTTCCTCAGCCTTTGAACCCTCTCCCTGCTGGAGACTATTTGAAATACATGCCCAAGTTCAGTGGTGAGGGAGATATGACTGCTGAAGAGCACTTGGCCGCCTTCTACAGCTATGCTGACAACCTAAATATTGAAAATGAAGATGTCTGGATGAGAGTCTTCGTCCAGAGCCTAGATGGTGAAGTTAGGAAATGGTTCAGGGGGTTGCCCCCTGGATCTATTGCTGGGATTGAGGCTCTGGATAATGTTTTCCTGAGACAATGGGGGGATAGAAAAGATTACGTATATTACATGACTGAGTTTGGGTCCCTGAAGAAGCAGGAAGGAGAGTCAGTCTCTGACTTCTCCAAAATATTCAATAAAATGTATAATAAGATTCCTGCAGAAATAAAGCCTTCCGAAGCCTCTGCTCAAATTTCATATGCTAGTGCATTTGACCCTGATTTCTGTCTCGTATTAAGAGAAAGGAGAGCCACCTCTTTAGCTCAGATGCAAGATGCAGCTATAGAAGTGGAATCCAATATATTAGCTGCAGATAGATTGAGGAACAAGGCTAACACAGATAGAAAAAAGGGAAGATCAGAAGCCTCCACTTCTGACTCTAACATCTCCGGCCTATCAGTTCCCCACCCTCAAGTAAACGAGCTGACCCAGCTGTTGAACGTGCTGAGAGAAGAGATGGAAGGATTAAACACGGAAAGAAAACAAATGAACAAAGGCCCTCAGAACACCGAGAACAGAGGAGGTTTCAGAAGACCAAACAATTTTTCTCCTCCAACTATGCACAAAGAGAAGGAAAGAGACAGGGATGAACAAAGGATCCAGGATCCCTTCCAGAACAATTTCATGACCGATGAAGAAGGAAGGCAACCAGATGAGCCTGAGCCTGAAATCCACTCTGTAGAAGTCACTCCTCCCTTCCCCCATCTGACCAAATCAGGATATGAAGAGTCTCTCATGGATGGTCGGCTCAATGAACTCAGCAAAGCAGACAAAGCTAGTGGTGGACGAGGCAGGTATAACCTGAGGTCAGATAAGCAGAAAGCAGCACCGGATGTTCCTGAGTCATCCGCCAGAGCTCAGAAGCCCGCTGACGAGATACCAGATAGCAATAAAGGTAAGAAGGCCCAACCTCTCTCCCCCATCATTCAAATTCATGCTCCTGAGATTAGAGAAATTCCAAATCTCCCATCTTCCTTTAATTTTGAGCATGAAATCCAAAAGATCAGAATTCCCGTGCCCCTCACTGAGCTAATCAAACATGGGGAATTCAAAAAATGCTTCTCCAACCTGTTAAAATCTGAAGCCTCTGGCCCTTCCACAGATTGCATTAACCTCCAAGATGAAAGGCCTGCAGTGATCCTAGGTCCCATGGTAGAAGACATAGATGATTCATCCCCTCCCTTCTACACCTCCCTGAATATACACGACAATGTGCTGCATAATTGTTTAATGGACTCAGGAGCCTCCCACAGCCTCATGCCTAAATCCGTCATGGAAGAACTAGGATTAGAAGTCACCAGAGCCTATCATGACCTCTATTCCTTTGACTCCAGAAGGGTACAGTGTTTGGGAGTCATCAAGGACCTGGTGGTTTCCCTATTTCAGCTACCCATGAAAAGTATGGTCATGGATATAGTGGTAGCTGATGTTCCCCCCAAGTTTGGCATGCTGTTGTCAAGATCTTGGATTAAGAGACTTGGAGGGACGTTACAAATGGATCTCACGTATGCCACCATTCCAGTATTTGGGGGGGGAAATAGGAGATTGTACAGAGAGGCCCATCTAGCCTACATAGTCAGTGATGAAGCAAACTCCACTAATCATCCCATCTATGCCTTGGAAACTGACTTAGGATCTAGCTTACTGCAGTTCACTGATGAGCCTGAGACCCCTTTCCAGATCAGAAAACAACCCAATCTTGATCAGGGAATGCCCCCTCCAACCACCTCTGTTTGGAAGATGTTCTTTGATGGAGCTTCTTCCAGTATAGGTGCAGGTGCCAGAGTGGTATTCAAATCTCCTTCTCAGGAGACCATATCACTGTCATACAAACTGGAATTTGAAGTCACCAACAATGTGACAGAATATGAGGCTCTGGTTCTAGGATTGAGGGCTGAAAAAGAAATGGGAATCAGGGAGATGGATGTGTTTGGGGATGCAGAATTAGTCGTCCAGCAGGTCAAAAACGTCTATCAGACCAAGCACCCTCGCCTCAAAAATTACAGGAACGAAGTCTGGGATTTAATTGATAATTTCTTCCTAGCTTTCAACATCTCTTTTATTCCACGGGAAGAAAATGCTCCAGCTGACTTTCAAGCCTTCTCAGCTAGTCTGTTCGAAGCTCCTGCGCTGCCCACTAATAGATCAAAGGTGGAAATAAGATACAGACCCTCTGTACCGGACAATGTCAAACATTGGAGGGTATTTGAAGATGATCAGGAGATTGAGAAATTCCTCCAATCCATCGATGACTTCTCTACGTTGCAAATAGATGAGGACCAGGACCCTGACGAGGAGCCTAAGCACCAACCTGAGGAGTTGTTGAATAAAGTTGCTGACCATCAAATTATTCAACTGCCGAGCAATCATATACCACGGGGGTTGATCCCACTAGAAAGATTGTTCAATGAGAACGACGTGGCAGTGAAGGGCAGAATTTCAGGTCATGATGCTGACATGACTGAATGCAACATAGGCACACCAGAGGAGCCCAAGTTTGTCAAGTTGTCAAGGAGTTTGACTGAGGAGCAGAGAATCGGGTACACTAATTTGCCGAGGGAGTTTGCTGACGTGTTCGCCTGGACCTACCAAGACCTCAAGACATACGACACGTAAGTCATTGACCACAAAATCCCATTAAAAGAGGAGGCTAGACCTTTCAAGCAGAAGCTGAGACAAATAAATCCTACGCTGTTGCCTGTCATGGAGAGGGAGGTGAAAAAGGTGTTGGACGCTCAAATCATAGTCCCCTTGAGATACTCCAGTTGGCTAGCCAATTTGGTCCCATTAAGGAAGAAAAGCAGAGAGATCAGGCTCTGTGTAGATTTCCGGAACCTGAACCGAAGTTCAAGGAAGGACAATTACCCCCTGCCCAATATGGAGCATATATTGCAGAGGGTCACTGGTGCATCTAGGATATCCATGATTGATGGCTTCTTTGGCTATAATCAGATATCAGTCATGCCAGAAGACAGAGAAAAGACAACCTTCACCACGCCTTGGGGCACATTCATGTATGCCAAGATGCCGTTCGGGCTGATGAACGCGGGAGCAACGTTTCAGCGAGCCATGGACATAGCCTTCATTGGGGAAAAAGATAAGTTCGTGGTAATATACCTAGATGACATAACAGTCTTCTCCAAGACTGATATTGAGCACCACTCCCACTTAAAGAGGGTTTTCCTGAAGTGCCGCAGATTTGGCCTTTCCCTAAATCCAAAGAAATCATTATTTGCTATGCAAGAAGGGAAACTGTTAGGCCATATAGTCTCAGTAGAAGGAGTGAGGATTGATCCTGACAGGGTAGAAGTAATTCAGGCTCTGTCACTTCCCAGATCTAAAAAAGAGGTCCAAGCATTTTTGGGAAGGATTAATTTTCTGAGGAGGTTTGTCTCAAATTTTGCTGAATTCGTGAAACCTATCACAGCCATGCTCAGGAAGGGCCATGAAATAAAATGGACTGCTGAGTCCAGGAAGTCTTTTGACCAGATAAAGAAAGCATTGACTAAGGCTCCTGTGCTAGTCAGTCCAGATTATGCTAAAGATTTTATGATATTTTCTTTTGCTTCCTTTGACACAGTGGCAGCGGTTCTGTTGCAGAAAGATGATCAAGGGCAAGAGCAGCCTATTGCCTTCTTTAGTAAGGCGCTAAGAGATGCAGAGCTCCGATACAAGATTATGGAGAAGCAGACTTATGCCTTGGTAAAAGCTCTCAAAGCTTTCAGGGTCTATGTCTTACACTCAAAGATTATTGCGTATGTCCCTTCAACCTCTGTGAAGGACATTCTTATACAGCCTGACGTAGACGGGAAAAGAAGTAAATGGATCGCCAAGATCCTAGAATTTGACCTGGATATCAAGCCCACTAAGCTAATAAAGGGGCAGGGTTTGGCCAAGCTCCTAGCCGAATCCAATTATAAAGCCTTGGAAATCAACTTGATCCATGAACAAGCTGAATCATCCGACAGGGGTTCCCAAGGCACTGTGCCGCTAGCAGCATGCCCCTGGTACAAAGATGTCTTATATTTTCTGTAGGAGTTGAGGTCCTCTGATGAGATGGAAAAGGGAAAGGCGAGGGCTTTAAAGCTCAAAGCGATCAAGTACTGTCTTGTTGGCCAATCCCTCTATTGGAGAGACCCTCAAGGGATATTATTGATGTGTCTGGACCCACAGCAGGCCCAGAAGGTTACAAATGATTTTCATAGTGGTCTCTATGGGGGCCATTATTTTTGGAAAACCACTGCTCACAAGATCCTCCGGGCTGGGTTCTACTGGCCCACCTTATTCCATGATGTCTGCAGGGAAATTAGAGCTTGCATTAAATGTCAGAAATTCTCAGGAAAGCAGCATCTCAAATCCCTTCCGTTGAAGCCTGTGGTGGTCTCAGCTCCCTTTCAGCAATGGGGACTGGATTTCATTGGGGAAATTCATCCTCCCTCAAGTGGTCAGCACCGATGGATTTTGACAGCAACTGACTACTTCACTAAATGGATAGAAGCTGTTCCTACCAGAAGCACTTCTCACAAAGTAATCATCAGCTTTCTGGAGGACATCATTGCTAGGTTTGGCTGCCCTAGCAAAATCGTCACTGACAACGCTTCCCCATTTTGGTCAGAGCCCCTGATCAAATTTTGTGAACAGTTTGGAATTTCACTGATCCACTCCACTCCCTACTATCCTCAGGGGAACAGATTGGTAGAGTCCTCTAATAAAAGTCTAATCAAGCTTATCAAGAAGCTATTGGAGGATAATAAAAGGTCCTGGGACTCAAAGCTCAAATTTGCACTTTGGGCCGATCGAGTGACAACGAAGAAATCCCTGGGTCTCTCTCCCTTCCAGCTTGTTTATGGGATTGAGGCAGTTTTCCCCACTCAGCTCGCCTTGCCTGTGGAAAATCTTCTCCATGACTATGAAGGGGAGCCTAATCTTATGCTCAGAAGAATTCATCAGATGGTGGAGGTGCAGCAGACCAGAGAACAGGTCCTGGACAGAGCTTACAATCGTCAGCAGAAGATCAAGCAGGTTTTCGACAGGAAAAACAAGAAGAAAGAGTTTGAACAGGGTGATCTGGTGCTCAAGTGGGACGCACCCAGGCAAGAGAAGGGCAAACACAGTAAATTTGATGCCCTCTGGTTCGGGCCTTTCAAGATCCTTGAAGTATTTTCCAATAACACTTACAGGTTGCAGGATCTGGAAGGCAATGAAGTCTTCAATGGCCCAGTTAATGGGCACTTCTTAAAGAAATGTTTCATGTGAGCCGCAGTCGGCTCGTTTTTGGTTTAGTTTTGTAAATATTGTTTTGTGTTTTTGTTTTTCATTTTCTGGACTAATAAATGACTCCATAGCCCAACAGCAAAGGCACTAAGTCTGCAAAAGATTTCTTAGAGCATCACAGGGACGACTCTATCCCCCATGGAGCCAAATGTTAGCGATATTTCTTACTAAAGGGGTTTAGATATCAAAAGGATGGGTTAAAACCCACTTGTCCAAAGTTTCGGGTGATAATGCGCCATGGTAAGCAGCAAGCAAGACTGGGCGGTCCAAATGTGCACGCCCAGATCGACGGTGCACAGCGAATTTCGGACCCCCCTTGCCTTTCGATCTTTAAGCGGAGGGGGGGGTCCGAGATCGGGGGCGCAGCTCTCCGACGGTTCAGATCAGCGTGCCCGGATCAACGGCAGTGAAGAGCATCTCGGACCCCCCCCACCTTTCTACCTTTAAGCGGAAGGGGGGGGTCCGAGATCTCATGTGCAGCTTCCCGACGACCAGGATCATAGCGCCCAGATCAACAGCGCTCGTGTAGTCCCGCTCCTCTCTGTTGCCCTGTGTTTAACCAATACGGCCCCTCCTCATGTCATTTCACTCTTTCTGCCACCTTTCCCCTGCCGTCGTGTGTCATCCACTCACCTCTCCTCGGTGGTCCTCGTGGTTCTCTTTCCTCCCACCATCCACTCCTTTCCTGCCGCGTGTCCCACTCCATTTCCACATCTGTTTCTCACCCAAAGGCGAGTTCGTTCTCTCGTCTTCTCCCCATCTACTTGGGTGTCCTCCGCCATGTTTCATCCTCTGTCACCCCTCTCTGTCATCATTCTCACTCCTCGCCACCCTTTCCGTGCGCTCCCTAATTCCATCACACCTACCATGCACCATGTCCTCCGCGCTGGCCCGCATGTTCGTCTCTCAGGATATCTAGTTATTCCAGGTGGCAGCGCGGGAAGTCATCCGGATCCCGAAATGCTGATTTGGCCGGGCCATTATCAATCCCAAGAAGCAGTTATTGAGGTAGTTGAGGGTGGTTAGACATCGTCTCCACCATAATGGGGACGTCCTACAATGAATTAAAAGCACGTCGATTCGCCAATGTAACTATCAGAAGATCGATCGCGTCTGCCATAAGTCGCACGGGTATTCAAAGATTGCGGCTGCAGAATGTCAGAAGCCATGCAGACGCAAAGCCTTCAATGCATTTTCTTGATCCTGTTGCTGTTGTTGTTTTGAGTATATGTAGGCATTTTTTCCATTTTTGTATCTATCGATGGTAGAGCTAAGCTCCCGACTGTAAAGTTTCAGCAAATACTCTGGTTTCCTGGTTATGCCTCTGTGTTTGAGATTTCTTGGTTTATAAAAAACAGTTCTCTTTCTTTTCCATCTTTGTTTCATCTTTTGCTTGAGGATTCACAGTAGTGCAACTTGTTGCAATAAAGGATTTGTTGTGGCGTTGTCGACCATTGTTTTGTATTCGAGTGTAAAAGGATTTTGTGTTCGAATGCATTTCTTCTTCAGTCTGTTGCATACCTGATGTCTGTAATAGATCATTGCGCCCTTCTTGCGTAAGTCTTCCACCTACTCACCTTTACTACGACTCACTATTTGGAGTTTATCAGGACCTCCCTCTTTCATGCATGCCTGATCTGGTTTCTGAGTTGATACGATGCTGTTTTGAGTTTCCCTCCATTTGATCACCTTTTAAAACAAACCATGACATTAAATCTGATGGGCTTCGGGCTCTGCTCCTGTTAGCAATCCAGGAGTGACTTCCGAATGCCAACACCATCCGTTGTCCTGAGTGCGCTACTGAACCCAAAATTTTGTTGATGATGGTTATATTTGTATCCCCGAGTGTGTCCATGTCTGTCATGTACCTATCCACCCAATCTGCGGACACATATACTCCCTCGCAGGCCGGTCTACAAGGAAGGTGCTCAACTGGCTCTTGAGCCTCTAATGTGCTCTCCAAAAGAAAGAGTTGATGATCCCCTCAATGCTAGCTAATAACACAATAAAAAATCTCGAAGTTATGACTCTTCCCAAGTACTAGCAACTCGGAATGCTCCTCATTTGGCCTCGTCACAGGAGGCTTTTTCCTCACATCATGTGTGACACTCATGCCCACCTGTATCATTGTTTCCAAATATGATGGGGTCTTTGTTGTAAGTGGTAAAGAGCGTACCAAGCCCAGCTGATAATGTGGATCCTCAACCTCTCTTTCCTTGTCCTCAACAAAATTGAGAGAAAGGTCCATGTCCATAAATAGTTACAAGTAGTTTGAATTCAGTAGCTCTAGTTCTTCTTTGTCGATGTGCAATTGAGAACTAGTCACTCCATCTGCCACTCTATTGTGTCTCTCCTCTATCCAAGCTCTCCATGTAAGATCCTCAATGAATCTATGAGCTCCATCGGTCCTGGTCAAAACCTATGTGATTTGATCCTCGGTCACCCAAAAGCGATCCTCCAAGTCATGCAGAGCTAATGGTCTCTATCCAACCATATCTAAATGATAAGAGTTTCCATCTGTAAGAGTGCTTCCCTCATCATCATCACCTGATGCACTAGGTGATACCATGCTAATATGGGACTCATGTGTGACATCATCCTCCATGCATGGCTCCCATGAAGAAGGGTCCATGTCCCCTGGAAAACTCTCAAACACCCCTCCTCCGTCATATATGGGTACCATCATTCCCTCACCATCATCATGAGTGTCATAAGTGGGATGGGTCACTGAGTGATCATCATAGTTGGGTGCTAGTACACCCTCATCATCATAAGCATCCTCAATGTATGTGCCATCAACCTATCTATCATAGGTGTTGGTGTCATGGAATTTATAGGACAATGTTAATGGTGCATGAGGTGATGTTGTGTCGTCATCCTCATAGTCATCATAGGTGGGATAGGATGTTTCCCCCCCATCCTCGATGCTAGTAACAAACCCCATCAACATGCTAATGTCAACAACCTCATCATAGGCCATTTCTGGGTCTTCCCCTACGCTCACCTCCCCATCCTGATTGGATGCATGCTTCTCCACACGGGATTGCACTTGTGACAAATACTCGTGTACTTCTTGTTTATCTCCCTTCAATTTTTTTCTTGTGCCATTGAAGGAATCCTCACCTAAATCTTCGGGCCTTCCTCCACACCTGATGGTTCCATAGTCTCGCAAAGACAAAGGTGCACAAAACTCTTTACCTAGTGCTAGATACTCCCGATAGTAAGGCATGTACTTGCATACCGCTAATTCGCACTTAATTTCAGCCATGAGCTCCTTCTTTGTCTTCATGTTTCTAACCCATGTAAGTTATCCTTGCTATCTATCCATTGCTGTTGATTTTTGTCCACTAGATACCCCACAAGATGGAAATATCACCAGCTCCAATACCACTGTAATATTCCCTAATTGGGCTGACTGGAATATTAGGGTTTCTATCCAAAATTTCTTGTTATTTCTTCGTGTGAATTTGTCCAAGCATAGGTGTATCACTGCTACTTAATCACCATCCAATTGCATATATTAAATATAGTTACATTTCACACATATTGTACACATTATGCATAAATAACCGAAACGATTATTATCACATTGAGTATAAATTGGAACCCCAAATCACAACAGTGCGAGGCTCTTAATAGTTTCAATACAAAGACCCTAAAGGCTGCAAGAAACGACAAGTTTCCTTACTAAATTAGGGGTTCCTACAACAATTTAAAAACCTACAAAAACAAGTTTGAACCCGTGATGTTTCCTCATCTCCTCTATTGTCATAAAATTATGTCAATTACCAGAATAATATGTTGCAAGGACCCTCTCCTAGAGCTGGTAGCACCTTCAAATCTAGGTGTGTTGCCTCCCACAACATGCTTGGTCCTCTCAATGGGTTTGGTCCACTGGAGTCTCACTGAAATGGCCTTTCTACCCTTCCCACAACCTCAACAATCCCCCTGTCAGACCCTTGGTTCCACCCTCATGATCAGGGGACTCATGGAAAATGTGTAAGGTTAGTTTATTTGACCTACAGTGAATGAAAATGATTGTTGGAGAAGAACCCAATTAAGCAATCAAAAGGAGTCCTGAGGACTGTTGGTAGACCTCCCGGGAGAGGTAAAGGGATATAAACACATGATCAAGTTATGATGTTCATGACTATAATAAGAGAAAGTATATACCTATTAATCTAAGGACATGTTTGTGCAAGAAAATGCAAATGGAAGATAGTTGGAATACATCAGCACTATAAGCATGGGTAAAGTGCTTGGGGCACGAGGATATGTCAAAATACATATGGAAAAGATTGAGCATGTGTATAACATGCATCTAGGATTATTATAGTATATTATTGGATGTAAAATATGGTGATGTCATGGATCATATGGTTAATGATGATCTGACTATAGTAGCATAAGTAAAATGTTAATGATGTTGATTACCTATTACCTTATGAGGATGAGGTAAAACAGTTAATAAAATGATAATCCTAAATGTGGCGAGGAAAGTGTTGGAGCACTTCTATATGACCAATGGGTCAGGTTGACATCCAAAGGTGGATGGTATCCATATAGGTATGGCTTGGTATGCTCAAGTAGTAATGAGAGGGAATCTAGAAAAGGATCCCCTTGATAAAAGGTTTGTTAACCAAAAATGGTTTGAGGCATGAAAAATAAACTTGATAAGCTGTCGTGTTTTCTTGGGCACTGTTGAAATTGCTAGATTGTACTTTTGGGTCGTTGCAATACTTCTATAGCAGTTTAGGGAAAAGTGGCCCTTGCTGGTTGTTTCCATGTAGAGAGGGAAACATTAGTATGAATTATGACTATAAGACTAGTCATATAATTCACTGTAAGCTCTCACTAAAGAACACTAATATTAAAACTAAAATATCAATGTGAATGAATGAGGTAAAAATGTGCAAGTGATGCACCTGCATATATACAAATATATGTATACATGCTTAAAAATATAATGTGACTGCTTGAATGAGTGAAATGTAAGGCAAGAATTGCACTTGCCAAGATTGAATGAATACCATGGATGCATGGTTGACTCTATTTTGAAGAGTCATGAAAGTTTTGTTTTAATTAATGACTTGAGGAGGACGTATTCTAGTCCCTCAAGAAACACTAGTATAAATTGATGAAAGAGTAAATGAGCAAGAATGCTTTGTTGTCATGATAAAAGGCAACTTGATTAGACTTTTAAAGGTTGCATGTAAATGGTCATGAAAAATCATGAGTTAAATGATTTTAGAGTAAAGATGTATGTGAGTTTTAAAGTATATCTATGGTAGATACACATAGGATTATGATTATGCATGGGGTTAAGTGCATCATGGATGTAAGTTAACAAAACAAGGAACATGCATGGATAAATAATTTGGATGCATAATAAAAATGCATGTTTATATTCCTTGTGGAATATTTAGTAAACAGTTGAAATGATCAAGCTAAAGTTGACTCAAGATTGAGGCCATCGCAGATAGTGATGGATATGCAATAAGGAAGCTGCATGCTGAAGAAACTCCCCGTAGAGGAACTGTGTAAGGACTTTGTCAAGAGAACAGAGTCACAACCTTAACTATTGAGAATTAGGCAGTGGACTGCAATCCTGTATATATATATATATATACAAAAACCCTGGATTACATTCTAAAACATAATGCATGAATGGAAGACTATCAAATGAACATTGAACATTCTGATAACAAAATGGTAAATGTGCAGAGTGCGCAGGTTCGTAATTCATTGTGAACAAAAAGGAGGAGAAAAGGAGGAATATTTTTCTCACTTTAAAATCTGATTTGCTTAACGGAGTTATGAATCTAAAAAATGAACAACTGTGAAAGCAAAGGAAATGAATAAATAAATATGTTTGAATGAATACACTTAGTTAAGTCGTGTTAAGTAAAGACAATGAGGCCTTGGGAAAAAAAAAACTCAACTGGATTGAAAATCTAGGACCGTGTAGAAGGAGTTGGACAAGGGAAGAATTCATTGACTCCTTCCTTGTTGTTTATTGTATTTCTTTGGTATGAGAGATTGATTTATCGATGCAGGTAATTTTTTGGGCATAAGAATGATGATAGGTGTATGATTATAGAATACAGTTGAAAATTGGATTGTGAATGCACTAGCTAACACATTAAGGAGTAATGTGGTAGAGTGCATAGAGATATGTTGGAGCATATCTAGAAATATTTTATTGATTTAAATGTTATGATACATGCATTTTTTGTTTTACATGACGGAGAATATATTTGTGGTGTATGTCATGTGTGGAAAGAAATTGGAGCTGTTGAGAAAGACAATTACCAATGATGGACAACCTCAAACAGAGGATGACTACGAGAAGGTTGTTGTTAAAATATTTTTGAAGGGACTTTGGGGGCCCATGAAGTACCACTGATGAGGTAATATCAGAGAGGGTGCTAGTAGCCAAGAACAGGAAAAAAATATCTCATGCTCACATGACATGGTAATGAAAAGGGATCTGGTAAGAATCCCTTTTGAAAAGATTTTGTTATCTTCATGATATGCAAATAATTTTGAATCATTGTTGTATACCATTGATACCCAATTAGGGTATGGATTAGAGAAATGAATCTCTGATAGCCAATGATGATTGGAATCTTGAAAGAAAAATTCATGAACTGAGTGTCATGAATATATTGACCTATCAAGAGGGATTGGAAACAAGAATACCCATAAATAACGCATTGAAATTAATGCATTGAGGAAATATATGTTTGCAAGATAAGACAGGCAATGGGTTGCCCATTGTGGAGGAAGGATCTTCCAATACTTTACAAGAGTTAAAGAATGGTAAAGAGGAAATTTGGGTGGCCATAAATGTTGGCACCCTGATTACCAATGAAGGAAGAATGTTTGAATGCATTCATGTGAAACTTTTAGTTTCATATATGTTGATTTGAGATCATGATCAACCAAAGCAAGGAAAACACAGTCCTGCTATAAAAATAAATGAGTATAAAGGAGCCATGTGGTGAGAGACTGGATGAGTTCCAACACACCATGGCAAGAGTGCCCAATATGAAATATGGTAATCTGAAAATCAATGTAAGGGTGCATCATGTGTAAATGTGACCATCGAAAATGGCACATTGATTAAATTCAGTTGATATTTGATTGCATGTTAAAAGGCTTGGTATGCTAAAGCAAAGCATGAGTAAGGAATGGTATTTCCTTTCTGAGTAAATGAATTTGATAGTTTAGTATGCACAATTCTGAAATTGTTTGTGAACCATTGCAAATGTACAATGAAAAATATAATGTGCATGAGAACTAACAATTTGTTTCGTTGATTGAAGTTAAAATTGTAGGAAAAAGGGTCATGGATATGGCAATGTTGTAAGCCCATAAGGGAATTGTCTGTCGAGCCAAATTGTTATGAGAAGAAAAATATCATACTTGTGAATCTAGTTCCTGTGTGGAACAGATTTGAAAATAAAATGTGAAATTTGGAAATCTGTGGGTGACAGATTTGTAAGAAAATTTTGAATTGGAATTGATGATAACATCTCATAATTTTTGTATACTTGTGATACATGTGAGACGGAAATGATTTGTCTAGGGAAGACAGATGAAGGTTGTCAAATCTAGAAAGCATGAAAATACTTGTGAATCTGGTTCTTGTGTGGAACATATCTGAAAATAAAATGTGAAATTTGGAAATCTGTGGGTGACAGATTTGCAAGAAAATTTTGAATTGGAATTGATGATAACATCTCATAATTTTTGTATACTTGTGATACAAGGGAGACATAAATGATCTATCTAGAGAAGACAGATGAAGGTTGTCAAAGATGGAAAGCATACAAAATTCTATTGTTGAGACATGAGAACCCTGTGGTAAGCCATGATCGCTCTAGAATATACTGTGTTGTGGTAACATAGGCCGGAGGGACACCTTGACAGAGTAAGTCAGAGGGACGCCTTGACTGTAAGACTTGGTATCTTTTCCTGTGCGAGAAAGCCTTGGCAAGGCAAGATGTATCACCCGAGGGACTACATAGCAGAAAAGGGGATTCCTGAGCCTAGGCATGGAGGGTGAGTGAACGCAAGGAAGAGGAAACTTTGATAATTCTTGTAAACCATTAATTGGGATCATGCACACAACGGGTATGTCAAGGAAAACAGTGAGCCAAGTTAACGAGACAACCATATGGATGCAGATCCATGAACTGCACAGATAAGTATTCTGCTAGATTATGAAAAAAAAAAAATCCTCTTGAATTTTGAACAACGATAAGATGTTTTTCGCATGAAATTGTGATTAATATGCTTGTTGTCCAAAATTATTGAAGGTAGGTGACGAAGGCCAAGGGTTTGGAAAGGACCTGAACAAGAAAGAGGATCAAGGTTTCTGAAGTAGTTGGATGAAAAAGGCATGACAGGTGTTACTGAGAAAGAACACAGAGGACAATGTTCCTTTGAAGGGGGAGGAGATTGCAATACCCTTGTTTCCCCCAGCTTGTAGTTAATCATTACTTATTAGTACCATGCTATGGCATGTGAACAATGTAAATGTATTATTGTTTAGATTTCCAACAACTGACTGTGGGGGCGAAGCCTTGAAATATTGGCCATGATATCACTAGAGGAAATAGTGAGGAAACCTATAGAGAGGGTTCATCATGCCAAGATGACCCAATCTTCTTTGCTAAAATATTTGATCTGGAATAATAAGCCTCATCCTGATCCCAAGGAAAAATTAGTTAATGAGAAAAGGACTGGTGGTTGAATAATCAACTACCCCAATCACTGGAAGCATGGAGGGTTTGGGTTGAGAAGACAAAAAACTATCAGCCCGAAGTACGACAGAGTGCAGTTTTCCTGCAAATCTAGATTAACATGAGTTCCTTCTAGCAAAAGGAATAGGACAGATCCATAACCTTCCTAGGGAGGGAAGAAAAAACACCTAATAAAGAAGAAGTGATAGATGGATGGGTCTAAGGACGATTATTCAGAAAGAAGAAGAGCGCATGAGGCTCTCTAGTTCATAAGAACAATTGAAAGATTAAGTTGTTCTGGTTACAAGAGAGAAACAGAGGAGCAATTCAGTCTCCAAGGAAGAGAATTTCTGAGAGGAATGCACTAGCACATGTAATAGAAATATCAGAGAACCTGTGGAAGAGTTTTGAACTAGAGCGTAGAAGACCCGAAGCCCAAACTGGATCAAAAGAGGGTTGTGGGCTTGGTGCTAGATGGAAAGAAACCGGTTTTGGAAGGAGAGGGCGTCGAGTGACAATGTAGTTGTGAAGGGACTCTCTTGCAAAGAGGAAATCCCGCTGGGAAGGCATATGATAAACCCTGTGGAGGTCCCGAGCTTAGTGGGTAAGAAGGGAGGCCTTTGTTGCTACCAGGGAAGTGGAGAAGAGTAACCTCCCTAATACCTTTCTTGAATTTTGAAAGAGAACCCAGAAAACTTGACCTGAGCTAAGAGGGTTGCGAACTTGATGTTGGGGAGGCATCTGATAAAACTCTAAGGGGTTTGGGCTAGGTGGGCATAAGGAAAATTTCTACCTAGAGTAGAGTGAAGGAGAGTAACCTTCAAACCTTACTGAGAACCTGAAAAGAGATTCCCTAGTGATATCATGGCTTGGCATGGGGGTGGCCAGAGTGCTAAGAGTGAATGCATATGTGCCTACGGTTGGGTGGAAAGGGGAACACCCACAATCAGTTGGTCGGATATCAACTGTAATAGATAAGTATTTTTGTACCATGTGTAATTGCACTGTAATTTAAGGATGAGTTACCCGTGAATGTTTCAGGGATGTGCATGCTTGTTTGATGACTAGACTGGTTGTTATCTTGCATGTTTGTGTATTTAAGCAATTAAGGAAATTTTATGGTATGGACATGATTTCTACACGTGAATGCCTGAGCATCCTATATTGGCTCAAGTTAAAGGAATTAAAATGTGATTTTGTTGACCATATGCATAGTTACATGTATTCATGTCGATACTTCCAATTATATTGGGTTTCCTGGAAAAAGGTAGATGGAGTCACATGAAATAAATGACGCCCCCTTAATGGAATGAAATGAGGGAAGAGACCAAGAAGGTCTGGTAAAAACCCGAAGAAGGGATATGAGACAATCCTTTAGCTCTGAAGCCAAATTTTGGTTTTTAATCAAAGGAAATCTCTGGAAGAACCCTAAAAAAACGTTGAAGTCTCGAGTTTCGGATTGTCGTCTTGTGGAAACTCAGTGTTTTGAGATAAGATGAATCGTAGCCATTAAAATGGCATTGCAAATAATTGTTGGCCCTTCATCGGAGGGCGTAGTTTCAGAACAACTGAATGTGAGGGTGTTAGAGGACCTCGGGGAAAGATCTAGATCGTTGATCAAAACCAAAGCAAGATCGGATCCTAGCCGTCCATCGTGGGATATCGTTCAAAGTAACTTGTGGGTCCGGAGGAGTTGTACTTCGAAGGAGGAGACTCCGAGGGAATATATGGACCATTAATCAGGGAGTAGCCAGGATTAACCTTTGTCATAGATCTTTGTGGTCTCGCTTAAGTGAGATTAGAAGGAGAGGGATGCCAGTATGATGTGTCATGTTGACCTGGAGCACTGACGTGCCTAGAGGTTGACAGGTGTTAGCTTGTGAATGGAAACAAGTAATTGGCTGATGGGTCAAGCATGGGCCCTTTGGGTGAATTTGGTCTTAAACCTTTGCCTTAACCTTGGTCATTGGATCGAAAGGTTGAAAGATATCAACCATTGATTGTGGAAGATTCATCGGAGTATTCCACAGGTAGATTGGGACGAGACTTTGAATTTACCAGAGTCGTCGATCTATCGAGGAAGAATTTGGAATGATCATGACCAACCATCGCAGTGGGATACTCAGAGTGAATTGATCCATTGGGTGAAAAATACTTTGAAGGCAAGACCCCGAGGAGCAATCATGATCGTCCATCGGACCTAGTTAAAAGTAATCATGATCATAGATTTTGGTGGTCCTTTGGGACAAAGCTAGGAGGAAAACGACACCATGTTGACGTGGATAATGTCACTCCACCAATGCCCAAAGGATAGGCATCATCACCTGGAGAGATGTGTTGAGTGCATTCATGGGGACGTGCATATCACGTCAAGTACACATGGAGGTCCACGTGTCGAGCAGTGGTGATGCCACGATTAGTAGTATCATGGCATAGTAAAGAGATGAGGGTGACATGAGATATGTGCCACACATCTTGCCAACATGTTTTGGGTTGAGAGGTGTCTCCCTAGGAATGGCCTAATACTGAGACCAAAGGAACTCTGAGCTAGAGTTGTGACCATTGATCCGCTCAAATAGGGAGAGCTTTGAGAGGAGATCTCAACCGTCCTTCGGGGGAGGCTGTTCGAAGTGATCACGCTACAGGAAAAGGATTTGCTCCGACGAAAAAGCCTTGAGAGTCAACCTAGACCATTGATCTACCAAGGTTGAGGGCTTTTGCTAATGATCTGGACTGTCAACCTTTAGTGAAGCAACTAAGCTAAGAGACGAAGGGTGGATGTCATGAATGATGTAGCATGCCGGTGAGGGATCTAGAGTGTCCTTGGGACAACATATGCCAATCATCAATTGGTTAAGAAGTTGAGAATGGTCCAACTGGTCAGGAGAACCTTAGACCACCGAATAAATCTCACTCGTTGATCGAGAAAACCATAAGAACATCTAGACCGTCTATCGGAGAAATGCATTGGAGGTAGAGGAAGGAATATTCCTCAATACCTCAAGTTTGGAGCAGTAAAACTACCTGGCCCTTTTTAACACCAAATGAACAATATCGAGGGAATAGTCCTCAATGCCATATTCGTCAGAGGTAAGCAAATTGTGTGTCAAGAGAAGGCCCAAGTTACAATGGATGCAGGCCTGCGTGGACCGAAGTTCCACTGTGGCAAGCTAGGCTAGTGCCACATCAAGACCAAGGTGTCACCACATCAGTTGTCGTGAACAACGAGAGGTCACGGGGATGCCACGTGGCAATGAGAGAGATGTTGCCTATGTAAACCCGAGAACTTCAGAAGGTCATAACCCTCGTTCTAGAGCTCAGTTCTAAGCAAACTTACCATCGTTGGAAAGCTCTCAATGAGTAGAAGACGATGGAACTGTAAAAGAGAAGATTTAATATTGTTAGAAGAAGCGAAAATTTATACCCCATCCCTTAAAAGGGTACTTAGGGGTCGGGTGTGTGACATGGGCAAGGTAATTAACTCCCCATTCCTAAGTATCATTCCAAGGATTCAAATCCCTAAAACTTCTCTAGGGACCAATCGATCTCACTTTGCAATGTTTCTTACAAGATCTATTCTAAGACAATAGCGAGGAGAATAACCTCTTCTCTCTAAAATTATATTGAAGGCACCTCAAGGTGTTTTTGTCTAAGAGAAACATGATTTTGGTCCAAGAAGCATTACACATTCCTTGAAATCCATTAAAAAGGAGAGATGATTACAAAATAAGATACATATTTTTGAAAACATAATTTTGGTCCAAGAAGCATTACATTCCTTGAAATCCCTTGAAAAAAAAAAGATGATTACAAAATTAGATGTGAATTTCCTTTGATATGATTAACCATTAGTTTGTGATCCAAGTTCTTAAGGCTTTTGGGTTTTCAAAAGGCATCTCTAATTGGATAAAGGGTTGCATCCCCTTTCCTTAGACTTATCCTTTGGTCAACAAGAAGATGACAAGATTCCTTAGGGAGAGTTAAAAAAGGTGGACTCAAACAAAAAGAAAAAACCACAACAACAAACTGATAGTTGAAATAGGTATTCGATACTAGAGAATGGCCATCAAATAGACACAAATCAGAGAGTCCAACCCACATCTTCGAAAACCCATCCTCCCCAATTATTAAGGAAGGGGAAATTCCAACCCCCCCCCATATGAGTAATCCTCCTTCAAATGTGAATCATAAGCAGGTTGAGAAAGGAAACTCTTCTAAGCCTTCATAAAAGAATTCCAAGAAGGAAAGTCCATAAAATAATTCCAAGGAAATCCAAAAAAGAAATAACGAGGAGCATGGTTACTTTGATGTCTCAAACTTGGAACAAAGAGCAACTAGTCAAAACCAACTCTAAGCCCAACTCCATGAAGAGGGTTATTGGCCATAGAAGTCCAAATTGCACTATTTAAAACCTAAAGACAAAAATACAAAAAAAAAATCATACTTGAGCCAACAAAAGGAGAATAAAAAGTATTTCTTTCAAAGTCTCTATGCCATCAAAATAGAAAGCTTTGTATTTTGGTAAGATTTCCAAGGCTTGCTCGTGACTATTTCAGAAAGCTACTTAAGGAATCAAGAGTTGTCGAAGCAACAAATCGTAAGGAGTTACATTCACTCATTCTAGAAGTCTTCAATTGTTAAGACAATGAACACTTGTTCATCTTGATCAAGGAAAAGGAAGTCAAGGACATAATCTTCAATATGAACTCGGACAAAGCTCCACACCCCAATGGATTCTCTACCAAATTTTATAAAAGTATTGAGAAGTATAAAAAAGGACTTGTTTGATCTAAAGGCCAGATGGACAAGGTAATTAACTCCCTATTCTTGAGTATCATTCCAAGGATTCAAATCCCTACAACTTCTCTAGGGACAAGTCGATCTCACTTTGCAATGTTTCTTACAAGATCCATTCTAAGATAATAGCGAGGAGAATGAAACCTCTTCTCTCTAAAATTATCTTGAAGGCACCTAGGTGTTTTGTCCAAGAGAAACACATTTTTGGAAACATAATTTTGGTCCAAGAAGCATTACATTCCTTGAAATCCCTTAAAAGGAGAGATGATTACAAAATTAATTATGTGAATCGCCTTTGATATGGTTAACCATTAGTTTGTGATCCAAGTTCTTAAGGCTTTTGGGTTTTCATAAGGCATCACTAATTGGATAAAGGGTTGCATCCACTCTCCTTGGACTTCTCCTTAGGTCAAAGGGAAGCTGACAAGATCCCTCAAAGCATCTAGGGGGATCAAAGAAGAATTCCCCTTGTCCCCCTATCTCTATATAATTATTGATGAGGTAGATCATTGGAAGAATTAAGGAAAAAAGGAGAAAGTGGAGGGTCAAGAGTATTCTAGTAATGAAATTAAGGAGCTCACTAAATTAATTAAGCAAATGGAGGTTAATCATGCTACTTAGATTAAACAAATGGAGATTAACCAAGCCAATCAAATGAGAGAGCATGCTAATTAAGTGAATTCCATGAAAAACAGGTTGATAGCCATGGAAAGGGTTCAATCTAGTAGACCCCAACATAGGAAAAATGATAAATGGCCTAAGAAGCCTCCTCCTCGATATCAAAGGCTACCAAATCCTTTCGAATCCACTAACTTGGTTGATCACCAAGCTATTCCTTATTGTAGACCTTATGGACAGTCTCATGAGGAATCAACTTGCCAAGTCTTTCTTCAAGTTTGTAGTGAAATGGGACCTTATAGACCATAAAATGAACAAGTAAATATGTTTGGTCATGAATATAATGTTCGCATGTATGAACGGATGTATTTGATTGAATATAGTGAGGGGGTAAATTGTATGAATAATGTGGTGGATAAGACAACATAAAAGCTCAGTCCCAAGCCTACTCCCCAACAAGTGTCAAAAATCGCTAGATATAGAGGCATTACTTACCAAAGGAATGGAAACAATAATCAAGAGACGCCTCAAGCAAGTGTTTCTAGAATACCTCCTCCCCCTCCTAAAAAAATTGTTCACACACGTTCAGAATTAAATATTGACTTAAGAGGGTAGCTCAATAATGCAAAGATGTTGGTTCATGTAGTAGAAATTATGAAAGATTATGTCTCAAAGGGAGAAATTGATCAAAGCTATAGAAAATCCTTCTCAGGACCATGTTAACAAGCCACCAACGGTTGCTTACCAAGATGCACCTCCAATTTTGCAAAATATGGATAGGGAAGATGAAAAGAATAAACCATTTTATCTTTCTTTGCTCATGAATGATTACATTCTTCACAATTTCATGCTCGATTTAGGAGCAAGCTCAAATGTTATGAATAAGAAAATAATGGAACAATTAAAGTTAATGATCTCAAGGCCTTATCATAACATTTGTGCCATGGATAGATAGACAATTAAGGTGCATGGTTTGATTAAGGGCTTACAAGTACACTTGGTTGCATTCCCAGACATCATGATAGAAATGGACATACTTTTGATTGGTGTACTTGATGCTTGGGGTATGTTGCTATCAAGAAAAACAATTGCAGACTTGGGTGGTAATTTACATATGGATTTAATCTATGCCACCATTCCTATTCCAAACAGTTCCATGTTTAGATTAAATAGGGAATTAGAAAGAAAGTACCATGTTGAAGATCCTAGGAGACCCACAGATGAAATTGTGTATCATGAACTAGAGATGGGATGTTATGAGATAGAGTCTAATTCTCTAGCATCTACTGAGATGGAACTTAAGGATGAACTACCAAATGTTTGTAATGTTTGGGACACCATGGATTATTTTCATGGACTTTTTCTTGAAGAAGATTCAGATAAACTGAATAATGTTATAACTCCTTTAGAATTAGAAACAGAGTTGGATTTTTTAGTTGGAAATATGTCATCAACTCACCAGTTATCAGAAGAATCAGTTAGATGTCAGGAAGAATTAGATGGAATTCTTCGACCACTTCCTCCTTAAGTCTTAGAAATTGGGGAAATCAAGGGAATAATACATGAAACAAATCTGGTAGAAGATCATAAGGATGATAATAAGCTAGTGATGATAATATGAAATATATCATCCCTATGAAAAGGTATGCCAAGCCTTTCAAAGAAAAACCGAGTTCAAAATATTTTCACTTGGCACCTATGCAACTCCATTAGAATTGTTTCAAGGAGGATTATCCCAAGTGGCTGATAACTAGAGACATAGATTCACATGGGAACATCAGAAAACAAGATAAAATGTATCAGTCTTCTAGCAACTCATCTCATCCAATGGGATGGCACAAAGTTAGTCATGCTAGTGAGAGGACTCCACCTTGAAGAATTTTTTCAACATGACCACTTGGTGTCCAAAAGGACACCCTTTTATAACGTATTTCTAACCTTCTTATTTTATTTTAGTTTTGTATTATTTCATTTGATGAATATATTTCATTGTATATACATTTAATTGTGTGATTATTGTCTATAGTCATTTCTTTTCTGTAACTGATGTCATAGTATTTATTTGTTTGATTATTATTTTTATGCATGTATTTATAATGGATATCGGTGAGAATTTTTGGTTTTGTAGATTATGAAGTTCCCGTATGCTCTTCTTCAAAAAATATCGAAAAAACGTCCCCATGTGGAGCCAGATGTTGGCCACCTATTTCGACTAGGGGTCAACTCCATGTTCCATGAAGATATGTACCTAGTGGTACAACCATTTTGAAAACTTTTTTCTCAACAGGGCAATTTTTTCCCCCGACACACTTTTCTATGTAATTAGAATGTTTTCTCCTCTTCGTGGGATAATATTGTAATATGCTAGAATGAGTCAATTTTTGTCTAGTTACCTAGGACTTTATCATTAGGGAAGTCCTTTCATCGAGTGGTGAAAGACGTTCTAATGATAGAGCCCAAGGGGTGAATGAGGTCTAGAAGTGTTGTAAATTACCATGCTAGACATATCCTAGAGTCTTGCGGAATTCCATTAAGTTTTGGTAGGATTTTTTAAATAATTAAAATTCCAGCAAACTAGGGATTTTTAATTATTTTTTATGCAAAATCTAAAAAAGTGGCCCTTGGGGATTTTGTATAGGGGTATGAGTACTCAAATCAATTTTTTTATGAACCCCTACACCCTTGGACCAAGTATCGGTTCATTTGGACAAGTTTTGCTAGGCCATTGTCCATGAGGAGTCCAAGTCGGTCAAAAATCAACATGTAATTGGCCAAATTAAAATAGCCAAATTTTGTAAGAGTCACTAAAGTCATGAGAGAGAGTGGGAAAATGATTCCTAATGTATTTCCTAAGTTGTAAAAGTGATTTTACACTTAGAAAACACCCCCTTGCTAAGCCAACAACCCAAGATGACCATTTCCTAAGAAGAGGGGTGCCCCCCTTGCTCATGAACTCATGAAAAATAAAAAATAATGTAAGAGGGCCCCCAAAACTTTGGTGGTACCCCCCATTGACTCTAGATTCACTTTTGATGAGTGGTAAAGGTTTTTTCCTCTTTCCCCACTCACCCCTCATCCATCACTCACCTCACTAACCCTAAAAGTGCGCCCCCTTGAAAAGACACTCCCCCCACGGATGGATGACACTTGGAGCTCATCCAAGTGGGGTCTCTCATCTTCCTCATCTATAAAATAGGGTTTATCCTTTTAATTTCTTCATCAATTCTTAAAGCAAGTCTATTATGCCAAAATTTCTCCGATTCTTTCCTCTCTCTCTCTCTCTCTCTCTCTTTCTCTCTCTCTCTCTCTCTCTCTCTCTTGCTACAAGTATTTGTAGCAATATTTTGTGGATAATAAAGGAAGCTTTGGAGGATCTATTGTGTGCATTGAGAGTCTTCTTGATTATCTTCATGGTGTTCTTGTGAGGTTTTATTGTGCATTTTATTTCTTGTATTCACTAGTTCAACTTGGAGACACAAGCAAAGTATTTTTCTTGGGAATAATTAGTGGTAGTATTACTATTAATTTTGTGGTAGTTTCTTTTCAAGTTTGCGAAGTATTTTTCATGATTTTTAGATTCTCTCACCTCCTTATGTCTTGTGTAGCAAGAGATATACATGTTTTCATGTCACTAGAGGATTGGAAGAGTGATTTTTAGAGTGGAAAACTCACTCATTCAATCAACCAAAGTTTTCATTGTTTCCCTCCTCTTGTATCCACCATTTTCTTTTCTTTCATAAGCACTTATTTGCTCTAGAAGGGTCATTAAAAAATCATTTTTATATTCATATTTCTCTACTTAAATTTATGTTTCATTGAGTTAAATCAAGTTAACAAGTTTCTTAGTTTTGTAGCATTTTCTAGCAAATATACCTTGCTAATTTTTATGCAGATTTTCAACAACATGGAGAAGGTGCTACTTGTTTTGAGCCCCCAAGGTACTCCAAAGGCATTCTAAAGTTAGGATATCAAATCCTCTCTTATCTTCCTCTTCTAAAGTATTTTAAGAAACCCAAAGAGGTGTTAATGTTTAAGCCATTATTATAGTTGTTTGCATTTCATTAGATAACAATAGCATAATCCAAGATCACTGAGAAATACACAATCACAAGAGACACAACATTTATCATGGGAAACCCTCTAGGGGAAGAAAACCCAGAAAAACTTTCTTAATATAGATAGCCAATACAATGCCAAGAGATCTCTTAAACTAATACAGAAAGTCCTCTCCTAGATATGCGCCACTCTCTCTCCTTCTTCTCCAGCAACAGATCCAAAACTTGTCTCTCAATGAGCAAGTGAGTTGTGTGTCTAAGTGAGGCGCTAGCCTCCTTATTTATATTAGACTGGCACATGTGAAGTGTCTCTTCACTGGCAGGGCCGACTTCTCCCACTGGGTGGTTATAACCACCTCAATTACATTATGGGGCCTCTTTAATATCTGCTAGGGCCGACTTCTTATTCTGCCTATTATAATTAACATTTGACCAATCCGCAAAAGGGGATTTGGTCCTATTACANCATTTGACCAATCCGCAAAAAGGGATTTGGTCCTATTACAATAGCCGACAAGATCAATCCACAATGGGGATTGATCCGATGAATAATATATCAAATAATAATTAGAATACTCTTTGTAGTTACATTATTTCAACAAGAGGGTCTCTTGTGCTTGTCTTCTCTCAATTATATATAAAAATATGATATTGTAATAATTTAGGAAATATTATCCACACCTTGCAAAGAGATTGGACTAAGCCATCCTTGAAAAATCATAAAGGTTAAAGTTAGACATATTTTTCCTTGCATTTCTTTTATTACACCCACCTTGGCCAAAACAGTAGGCCAGTCCTCCACTTGTGTCATTGTTGTGGAATTGCTCTTTAATTTTCCAAGCAATTTTAATTCTTTATTTACACCCACCTTGGCCAAAACGATAGGCTTGTCCTCCACTTGTGTCATTGTTGTGGGATTGTTTTTTCTTTCATGTCATTTAAATTATTTTATTATACCCACTTTGGCCAAAACGGTAGGCTAGTCCTCCACTTGTGCCATTGCTGTGGGGTTGCAATTTAAATTTCCCAGTCATTTCAATTATTGCAAAAATAATCATATTTGTACTCCATCTCTGCCCCGTATTCTCTCCCCTTGCCATTTTGTGGATCCTGGTTGACAAGAAAGGGAAAAGGATTGGGAGGTTAGTTTAATTAGGCACCCAAACCATTGTTGTTTCTACCACCAAAAAGGGTGACTTGGGAGGCTACAAGGGGTGTAATTCGGGGACAACTTTATGGCACTATGTGTCCTCCTTGCTTGAGCGCCCAAGCATTTTGGGTTAACCCGTGGAGGTAGGGAAGGACCTTGTTTTCCCTTCTTCTTGAGCACCCAACAATTCATTTTGGTTGAGGGGATAATGTTTTGAGGTAGTCACATAGTCTAGGCTTGTATCTCACACATTTTTAATCCCCTTAATCAAAGAGAGACTGAAAACTTTGTAAAATTAACCAACACAACTTTCACAACATTGCACTGCAAGTTTTCAAAGAATTTCAATTTCTTCAAGTTGTGCAACTTTACACTTCAAGCAATTTACTTTTCATGTGATTCTAATTCCCAAGCAATTTCACGTTTTAAGTCACTTTCTCTCATCGTAGATGTTTACATGTACTAAAGCACCTTTATTTTTGTGATAAGCATTCTTTATTCATATGGAGATAATTGTATAAAACTAGTATTATTTTCACTATCTAATCCTTCGTGTAGATATTTCACTATCTAATTTATAGTTGTATAATCTTTTGGTTGTTTATTTCATTGTATATATGTATCTCATGTTGTATTTCAATTTGTAGATAATATTCATAATTAGTTTAAGTGCAAAGTAATTTCTTTTACTCTTCGTGGATATCCCATAGCATCATTACTTTGGTAAAATTGTAATTTGTTGTGTCTCTCATTGACTACATTTATATATCTTTAGGCACTAGTCTGAAATTTGTTTAGCGAATAAGGGGTGAGATTGTCATTGAAAATTTGCATTTCATTGAATGCTTGCCATGTGGGTTGGGTCTCCCTAGCCTAAGAACTAAAAATTAACTCCTAGATCATCTAATCAACCTTAACATAGTTAAGTAGGGTCTACCCCCTTGGCTTCCCTAGGAGTGAGCCTAGAAGGAAGAATTCCAGAACGAGGTGACAGTGGGTTTGGACTTAGGCTTGTGCCTCCAAGGACACACCAAGTGGGTTGGAGACTTCTCCACGTTAATAGGTGTGTATAAATATGACAACATCTTTGACGCCGTTGTCAGGGATAAGTCTCTTATCCTTGGTTAATCAACAAGTCTAATTTATTCTTTAAAAACTAAGTAATAATGTTTTTCCTAAAAAAAAATCAAACTTGAGTTATGTTATTCGATACTGCTTAATCTGCAAGAGGCGACTCCATTGAATAACTCTTTGAGGTATCCTACCAGGAGGAACCCACAAGTGTTGGTTTATTGCCTTGCTGAACTTGAAAGGATGTATAGGAGGAAACTAAACAGACTAGTTCATCGTAGGCCTACTTGAAAGTATTGGAGAAGAGGCAATCTCTGATATACATCACTTGTTTTAAGATAATAATCCTACAACAACTAATCCTAATTTAATTATGGGAGATCTACTAAGACCTTTGAATTTTATAGCTATTCAAGGTGCTCCTCATGCAATTCCTGACAAAGCTATTGAGAAATTGCCTGTCTTTTAGGGAAATAATGTTGTTAGTGCCAAATCTCACATCTTAAATGTTGACTTATGCATAGGGAAGTGGTGCAATGGACACAATGAGGAGGATGTAAAGATGAACTTGTTTGTGTATTCTTTAGAAGGTGATGCAGTTGATTGGTTTTCAAAACAAGATCCCAATAAGTTTAGCACCTTAGCAGAAATTCAGAAAGCCTTTAGAGAAAGGTGGGGTGATCAGAAAGAGGATCGACATTTGCTCACTTCCCTTAGTACAAGTCAGAAAAAAGAGAAAGAAACTATGGAGGAGTTCAATAAAATGTTTAATGATTTGATTAAGAGTCTCCCTGCAAATATCAAGCCTCTCGATGCTTCAATTTTAATTCATTACATGGAAGCCTTCGAGGGAGAACTAAGATATCAATTAAGAGATAAAGATCCACAAAATCTAAGGGATGTACAGAACTACGTTGTCAGGATAGATAAGAACACGCAAGATGCTAGAAGGCCAAACATTCTTGATTTTTCAAGAGGAATTCCTCCCAAGAGTATTGAGGAAAGAAAGAACAAAGTGGAGGGTCAAGAGTCTTCTAGTAATGGCATTAAAAAGCTCACTAAATTAATTAAGCAAATGAAAGTTAATCATGCTAATCAGATTAAACAAATGGAGATTAACCAAGCCAATCAAATGAGAGAGCATGTTAATCAAGTGAATTCCATGCAAAATAGGTTGATAGCCATGGAAAGGGCTCAATCTAGTAGACCTGAACATAGGACAAATGATAAATGGCCAAAGAGGCCTCCTTCTCAAGATCAAAGGCCAACAAATACTCTCGAATCCACTAACTTGTTTGATCACCAAGCTATTCTTTATTGTAGACCTTGTGGACAGTTTCATGAGGAATCAACTTGCCAAGTCTTTCTTCAAGTTTGTAGTGAAATGGGACCTTATAGACCATAAAATGAATAAGTAAATATGTTTGGTCATGAATATAATGTTGGCATGTATGAATGGATGGATTTGATGGAACATAGTGAGGGGGTAAATTGTATGAATAATGTGGTGGATAAGGCAACAAAAAAGTTCGGTCCCAAGCCTACTCCCCAACAAGTGTAAAAAATGGCTAGATATAGAGGCATTACTTACCAAAGGAATGGAAACATTAATCAAGAGAGGCCTCAAGCAAGTGTTTCTAGAATACATCCTCCCCCTCCTAAAAAAATTGTTCACACAAGTTCATAATTAAATATTGACTTAGGAGGGTGGCTCAATAATGAAAAGATGTTGGTTCTTGTAGCAAAAATTATGAAGATTCCATCTCAGAGGGAGAAACTGCTCAAAGCTATAGAAAATCCTTCTCACGATCATGTTAACAGGCCACTAGCAGTTGCTTACCAAGATGCACCTGTAATTTTGCAAAATATGGATAGGGGGGATGAAAAGAATAAACCATTTTATCTTTCTTTGCTCATGAATAATTGCATTCTTCACAATTGCATGCTCGATTCAGGAGCAAACTCAAATGTTATGACTAAAAAAATAATGGAACAATTAAAGTTAAATATCTCAAGGCCTTATCATAACATTTGTGTCATGGATAACAAAACAATTAAGGTGCATGGTTTTATTAAGGGCTTACAAGTACACTTGGCTGCATTCCCAGACGTCATGATAGAAATGGACATAGTTGTGATTGATGTACTTGATGCTTGGGGTATTTTTCTATCAAGAAAAACAACTGCAAACTTGGGTGGCAATTTACAAATGGATTTAACCTATGCCTCCATTCCTACTCCAAACGGTTCCATGTTTAGATTAAATAGGGAATTAGAAAGAAAGTATCATGTTGAAGATCCTAGGAGACCCACAAATGAACTTGTATATCCTGAACTAGAGATGGGATGTTATGAGATAGAGTCTAATTCTCTAGCATCTACCAAGATGGAACTTAAGGATGAACTCCCAAATGTTTGTAATGTTTGGGACACCATGGATTCTTTTGATGGGCTTTTACTTGACGAAGATTCAGATAAAATGAATAATGTTATAACTCCTTCAAAATTAGAAACAGAGTTGGATTTTTTAGTTGGAAATATGTCATAAACTCACCAGTTATCAGAAGAATCAGTTAGATGTCAGGAAGAATTGGATGGAATTATTGGGCCACTTCTTCCTTATGTCTTAGAAATTGGGGAAATCAAGGGAAGAATAAGTGAAGCAAATCTGGTAGAAGATTATAAGGATGGTAATAAGGGTAGTGATGATAATATGAAATATATCATCCCTATGAAAAGGTATGCCAAGCCTTTAAAAAAAAAACCGAGTTCAAAATCTTTTCACTTGGCACCTATGCAACTTCATCGGAATTGTTTCAAGGAGGATTATCCCAAGTGGTCGAGAACTAGTAACAGGGATTCACATGAGAACATCAGAAAACATGATAAAGTGTATCAGTCTTAATAGCAACTCATCTCAGCCAATGGGATGACACAAAGTCAGGCATGCTAGTGAGAGGACTCCACCTTGAAGAATTTTTTCAACATGACCACATGGTGTCCAAAATGACACCCTTTTGTAACGTATTTCTAACCTTCTCATTTTCTTTTAGTTTTTTATTATTTCATTTGATGAATATATTTCATTGTATAGCCATTTAATTGTGTGATTATTGTCTATAGTCATTTTATTTCTGTAACTAATTTCATAGCATTTCATTTGTTTGATTATTGTTTTTATACATGTATTTATGTTGGATATTGGTGATCATTTTTGGTTTTGTAGATTTTGAAGTTCTTGTATGCTCTCATTCAAAAAACATCAAACACACGTCCCCATGTGGAGCCAGATGTTGACCACTTATTTCGACTAGGGTTCAACTCCATGTTCCATGAAGATATGTACCTAGTGGCACAACCGTTTTGAAGACTTTTTGCTCAATAGGGCAATTTTTGCCCCTGACACGATTTTCTATGTAATCAGAATGTTCACTCTCTTGCGTGGGATAATATTGTAATATGCTAGAATGAGTCAATTTTTGTCTAGTTACATAGGAATTTATCATTAAGGAAGTCCTTTCATCGAGTTTTTTTTTTCCTCAGGTAATTAAGCTTGTTTAACTACAATTTTAATTATCCTTGAGTTTTTCACTCACAATAATTCTCCAAAGTGGTGAAAGGATTTCTAATGATAGAGCCCAAGGGGTGACTAAGATATATAAGTGTTGTAAATTACCAATGTAGACAAATCCTAGAGTATTGCAGAATTCCGTTAAGTTTTGATAGGATTTTTTAAATAATTAAAATTTCCGCAAACTGAGTATTTTTAATTATTTTTTATGTAAAATGTAAAAAAATGGTCCTTGGGGATTTTGTATAGGGGTATGAGTACTCAAATAAAATGTTTTATGAATCCATACACCCTTGGGCCAAGTCTCTGCTCATTTGGACAAGTTTTGCTAGACCATTGTCCATGAGGAGTCCAAGTCGGTCAAATATCAGCATGTAATTGGCTAAATTAAAATAGTCAAATTTTGTAAAAGTCACTAAAGTCATGAGAGAGAGTGGGAAAAGAATTCATGTTGTCTTTCCTAAGTTGGGAAAGTGATTTTCCACTTAGAAAACACTCCCTTGCAAAGCCACCAACCCAAGATGACCTTTTCCTAAGAAGAGGGATGCCCCCCTTGCTCATGAACTCATGAAAAATTACAAATAATGCAAGAGGGACCCCAAAATTTTGGTGGTAACCCCCATTGACCCTAAATTCACTTTTTATGAATGGGAAATGTGTTTTCTTCTTTCCCAACTCACCCCTCATCCCTCCCTCACTTCACTAATCCTAAAAGTGCACCCCCCTTGAAGAGACACTCCCCTCATGGACGGATGACACTTGGAGCTCATCCAAGTTGAGTCTCTCCTCTTCCTCATCTATAAAAGAGAGTCTCTCCTCATTTCTTCATCAATTCTTAGAGCAAGTCTATCAAGAATGATTTTAGGAGCTAAATTTTGTTCGTGGGCTAATTTTCCATGGTTTTTCCCAAAATAAGATTCGCTATTCTAAAAATGATTCGGCGAAATTCTAAGGGATAAAATTATTTTACTTTAAAAATTGCCAAAATTTTATACAAACTATATAAAATCCTTAGACATTTGAATAATTTTACAAATATATCGCCAACATTTTATAGTTGGCATATGAAGGATTAGTAATATTCGCCAAGATTTCTACATTATAAAATAAATTTCCATCCTTAAAATCATCCATGAAGTCTATTATGCCAAAATTTCTCCCATTATTTCCTCTCTCTTTCTCTCATGTTCTCATTGCAAATCTTTCTACAAGTATTTGTAGCAATATTTTGTGGATAATAAAGGAAGTTTTAGAAGATCTATTGTGTGCATTGGGAGTCTTTTGATGCTCTTCATGGTATTCTTGTGAGGTGATATTGTGCATTTTATTTCTTATATTCACTAGTTCAACTTAGAGACCCAAACAAAGTATTTTGCTGGGGAATAATTAGTGGTAGTATTACTATTAATTTTGTGGTAGTTTATTTTCATGTTTGCAAAGTATTTTGCATGTTTTTTAGATGCTCTCACCTCCTTATGTCTTGTGTAGCAAGAGATATACATGTTTGCACGTCATTAGAGGATTGGAGAAGTGATTTTTTGAGTGGAAAACTCACTCATTCAATAAACCAACATTGTTTCCCTCCTCTTGTATCCACCATTTTCTTTTCTTTCATAAGCACTTATTTTCTCTAGAATGGTCATTAAAAACTCATTTTATATTCAGATTTCACTACTTAAATTTATGCCTTATTGAGTGAAATCAAGTTAACAAGTTTCTTGGTTTTGTAGCATTTTCTAGCAAATATACCTTGCTTATTTTTATGCATATTTTCAACAACAAGGAGAAGGTGCTACTTCTTTTGAGCCCCCAAGGCACTCCAAAGGCATTCTAAAGTTAGGATATCAAATCTTCTCTTATCTTCCTCTTCTAAAGTATTGTAAGAAACCCAAAGAGAGTCTATTGGGTTTGCTTGGGAATAATTAGTGGTAGTACTACTATTAATTTTGTGGTAGTTTATTTTCATGTTTGCAAAATATTTTGCATGTTTTTTAGATGCTCTCACCTCCTTATGTCTTGTGTAGCAAGAGATATACATGTTTGCACGTCATTAGAGGATTGGAGAAGTGATTTTTTGAGTGGAAAACTCACTCATTCAATCAACCAACATTGTTTCCCTCCTCTTGTATCCACCATTTTCTTTTCTTTCATAAGAACTTATTTTCTCTAGAATGGTCATTAAAAACTCATTTTATATTCAGATTTCACTACTTAAATTTATGCCTTATTGAGTGAAATCAAGTTAACAAGTTTCTTGGTTTTGTAGCATTTTCTAGCAAATATACCTTGCTTATTTTTATGCATATTTTCAACAACAAGGAGAAGGTGCTACTTCTTTTGAGCCCCCAAGGCACTCCAAAGGCATTCTAAAGTTAGGATATCAAATATTTTCTTATCTTCCTCTTCTAAAGTATTGTAAGAAACCCAAAGAGAGTCTATTGGGTTTGTCTTCTCTCAATTATATATAAAAATATGATTAATTTAGGAAATATTGCCCACATCTTGCAAAGAGATTGGCCTAAGCCATCCTTGCAAAATCGAGAAGGCTAGAGTTAGACGTATTTTTCCTTTTGTTTCTTTTATTACACCCACCTTAGCCAAAACAGTGGGATAGTCCTCCACTTGTGTCATTGTTGTGGGATTGCTCTTTAATTTTCCAAGTAATTTTAATTCTTTATTTACACCCACCTTGACCAAAACAGTAGGCTTGTCCTCCACTTGTGTCATTGTTGTGGGGTTGTTTTTTCTTTCTTGTCATTTAAATTCTTTTATTATATCCACCTTGGCCAAAATGGTAGGCTAGTCCTCCACTTGTGCCATTGTTGTGGGGTTGCAATTTAAATTTCCAAGTCATTTCAATTATTGCAAATATAATCATATTTGTACTCCATCTCTGCCCCGTATTCTCTCCCCTTGCCACTTTTTGGATCCTGATTGACAAGAAAGGGCAAAGGATTGTGAGGTTAGTTTAATTAGGCACCCAAACCTTTATTTTTTCTACCACCAAAAAGGGTGACTTTGGAGGCTACAAGGGGTGTAAGTCAGGGACAACTTCATGGCACTATGTGTCCTCCTTGATTGGGCGCCCAAGAATTCTAGGTTGACCTGTGGGGCTAGGAAAGGACCTTGCTTGTCCTTCTTCTTGAGCACCCAACAATTCCTTTTGGTTGAGGGGACAACGTTTTGGGGTAGTCACATAGTCTAGGTTTGTATCTCACACATTTTTAATCCCCTTAATCAAAGAGAGACTTAAAACTTCGTAAAATTAACCAACACAACTTTCACAACATTGCACTTCAAGTTTTCAAAGCAATTTCAATTTCTTCAAGTTGTGCAACTTTACACTTCAAGAAATTTACTTTTCATGTGATTCTAATTCCCAAGCAATTTCATGTTTTAAGTCACTTTCTCTCATCATGGATGTTTACATGTACTAAAGCACCTGTATTTTTGTGATAAGCAATCTTTATTCATATGGAGATAATTGTATAAAGCTAGTATTCTTTTCACTATCTAATCCATTGTGTAGATATTTCACTATCTAATTTATAGTTGTATAATCTTTTGGTTGTTCATTTCATTGTATATATGTATCTCATGTTGTATTTCAATTTGTAGATAATATTCATAATTAGTTTAAGTGCAAAGTATTTTTTTTTACTCTTCGTGGATATCCGATAGCATCATTTACTTTGGTATAATTGTAATTTGTTTTGTCTCTCATTGACTCCATTTATATATCTTTAGGCACTAGTCTTAAAATTGTTTAGCGGATAAGGGGTGTGCTTGTCATTGAAAGTTTGCATTGCATTGAATGCTTGTCATGTGGGTTGGGTCTCCCTAGCCTAAAAAATAAAAATTAACTCCTAGATCATCTAATCAACCTTAACATAGTTAAGTAGGGTCTACCCCCCTTGGCTTCCCTAGGAGTGAGCCTAGACGAATGAAGTCCAAATCGAGGTGACAATGGGTTTGGACTTAAGCTTGTGCCTCCAAGGGCACACCAAGTGGGTTGGAGCCTTCTCCACGTTAATAGGTGTGTATAAGGATGACAACAATACCCAAAACTAGAAAACATTCATCTTGGCTTGAAGATACTCTACAAGAAGCAGAAAGACTCAAAGCTCCAAGTGGCACTTTCAGAAAAAGCAAGAAGCCCAAAAGATTCTCTAGCTATGCAGGATGTATGACAAAACTTATAAATGAAGAACCCACCACATTTTAAGAAGCAGTTCAAAAGAAACAGTGGAAAGAGGCCATGACAGAAGAATACTAGTCCATCATGAAAAATGACATATGGGAAATTGTACCTAGCCCCAAGGAAAAATTAGCGATAACTTCAAAATGGGTCTACAAGATCAAACATGTAGTAGATGGAGGCATAGATAAATACAAGGTCAGGTTCGTTGCTAGATGGTTCTCCCAGAAGGAGGGAGAATTTTATGACGAAACCTTTGCTCATGTTTCTAGATATACTTCTATTAGAGCCATTATGTCTCTTGTCGCTTCCATGGGATGGAGTTTACATCAGATGGATGTAAAGACAACCTTTCTCCATGGAGCAATTGAAGAAGAAGTATACATTGAACAACCTCAAGGTTTTGAGGTACATCCCAGAGACACTCATGTTTGCAGATTAAAGAAAGCCCTATATGGATTCAAGCAAGCTCCAAGAGCTTGGTATGACAAAATTGACAAGTACTTAATAAGACTAGGTTTTTCTAAGAGTCATGCATATCCAAATCTATACTACAAGGTTGTGAACAATGCACCTATGATTCTACCGCTGTATGTCAATGATTTATTCTTGACAGGTGCAAAGTCTCTCATCACCCAGTGTACGAAGGAATTAGCTTCTGAGTTCGATATGAAAGATCTTGGTCTCATGCACTATTACTTGGGACTATAAGTATGGCAGAAGCATGGTGAAATCTTCCTTCGACAAGGAAAGTATGTAGTGAAGATTCTTCATAAATTTGGAATGATGGATTGCAAATCCATGGCCACTCCTATGACCACAGATATAAGAAAAGTAAGAGACTCAGATTTTGATCCAGTAGACCTATCCCTATATCGACAATTGATCTGGTCATTGATGTATCTAGTGAATACTCAACCAAATATTTGTTTTTTTGTAAACACTTTAAGCCAGTTCCAGGTGGAACCCAGACATGAGCATTGGATAGCTGCAAAGCATGTTCTAAGATATATTTGTGGGACGCTAAAATATGGTTTAAGGTACACCTCATCTAGTAATATACAACTTCATGGATTCACAGATTCAGATTGGGCAGGGAGTGCAGAAGACAAAAGGAGTCCTTCAGGTGTGTTTCAGTTTGGGCTCTGCTATAATATCATGGGCCAGTAGGAAACATAATTCTGTCGCACTCAGCACAACAGAAGCAGAATATATCTCATCATGTGAGGTATGTAACGAAGCAATATGGTTGATGAAGCTCGTTTCTAGATTATTTGATCATGTACCAGATTCAACCGTAATATACTATGACAATCAAAGTTGTATGAGTCTATCAGAACACCCAGTGTTTCATGACCGGTCGAAACATATTGATATCAAATACAACTTTATTCGTGATAAAGTCCAGAAAGGAGAAGTGAAACTCCAGTATATCTCCACAGATGAGCGGGTAGAAGATATTTTGACAAAGCCTTTGTCCATGATAAAGTTTGCATACTTAAGGGACAAGATGGGGCTCATGGAGATAACTCCCTTAGTTGGAAGGGAAGAGATGGCTCCGCAAGTTGGGAGGGAGCACTAATATGTTATTGATTCATAGGCAGTCATTTTCCAGTTTGGAAAATGGTCTAGGTTGGGCAATTCCTTTCCAGTCTGGAAAGTAGTTTGAGATTTCTAACGAATAGTCATTTTCCAGTTCAAAAAATGGTCTAAATCAAACAGTGATTTTCATAATGAAAATGGTTCGATAGATTGTTGATGTACCATAGACAACGATTCCCCTTGTGGCCAATGTGGGGAAATGGTCTAGGATAGTCATTCTTCTTGGCAGTCACTCTGAGTAGTGGTCAAGGGGAATGGTTCACCTCGTCGAACAGTCATTCTTTTGAAGTTCATAGTTGTGAGCAGTTTTGAAGAATGGTTTGTTTTAGAGGTTGGTGCACGACAGTCATTTCCTTAGGAAATGGTCTGGACAGTCATTCCCTAGGGCAGACTCATTATCTCCAAGTTGCACTATGATTAGTGTCGCAGGAATGGCTCAGTTAGGTGAATGGTCCAAGTTCAACAATCAGGGACAAACATTCCCTAGGGCGGACTCATTCTCTCCAAGTTGCACTATGATTAGTGCCGAAGGAATGGCCCAGTTTGGTGAATGGTCTAGGCTCAGAAATCAAGGACAGTTATTATTCTATGCTTGGGAAGAGTAGTACAGATAGCCCATGGTTGATGTGTTACTTTCTGAGGACAAATTCTCTTCTAGATCTCCTAGATGTGAGTGGAAGAATGGCCCAGATGAATCATTGTGTATCATGATATTGTTGATATCAATTGATATGATTATTGTAGAGACTGTGTGTCTCTGGACAGTAGTTGTATGCTATTTTGGTGGATATGATCCACGACTAGTGACTGTGTGTCATTGGTTAGTAGCAGTGTGCTACTAGGAGTGGTTGTGTACCACCAGTTAGTAATTGTATACTACTATGTATAGACACAGTTGTGCTTTATTGGATGGCATTATTTTGATTACTATGAAGACTATCTAGTTGGATAAGTGATGATGGTGCTCGTGATTTGATCATGAGATAGCATGTATGGCTATGATGATGCTACCAGTTGAATAGTTTGTTTGTGTTCAAGACCATTACCTTTAATACCTCCCTAGCTAGGAGGGAGTGTTGATATTATGGTAGTTGCGAGAGGTATTAACCTCCACATGTAACCTTTGACAAGACTTGAATATTCCGGGAAGTGGGAGAAACCCTAAATTTTTGGATAATAACCCTAGAAGACAAGTCAGCTTAATAGAATAAATTAATATTGAGTTATTATCCCTCAAGAAGAGAAGTCAACCCAGTTAGTTGAGATGGAGCAGTATAAATAAAGGGATCTAGGTCTCATTTGTAACTCACTCACTCACGATTGCATAAGGACAAGAAGTGCGCATGAGTGAAGGAGAATTGCAACTGTTGCAGTAGTGATCTTGTCTTGGGTTATTGGTTTGGAATTTCTCCTTGGACTCTGGTTATCCTTGCTTGGTGCACTAGCCTTGGTTGGCTATTTCATCTGTTACCAGAATTATTATATCTGTCAAGGTTAAGGTGCTCGGGGGTGGCCTTTGTGCCTATGGTTGGGTGACAATATTGCTATATTGTCTATGGTGAAACAAGCACATCCATTTTTCTAACAGTTCATACCACTTGGGATGTTTGATGGTGCAAAAATCCTTGAATGACATGGCTACTTGAAATGCCTCACCAAATGCCATATACTCCCTCAAACAATATGTAAGCTTGTCATCTTTCTCTTGTTGTCTTTGATTCCTTGTTCGTTGTCCCTTTGAACCACGGGCTCCATTGTTCCTTACATTGTTTTGATTGTTTTCAATAGCCAAACTTGTATACCCTCACAGGCTAGGAGGATCCCAAACTCTGATACCATTGTAATATCCCCGGATAGCTAGGCTGATATATTATGTTCTTTTGTGCAATAAGTGTTCTTTATGCTCTAAACTAATTGAAAAATTTTACAAACAGTTTGCATGTATTCTACTAATAGGCATTTTTTCAAACATATTGCATGCAATACAAATACACCAGAAATAGAAGAGACAATATATGGTATTTTGTTATGAATGGAATCTAGAACACAACAAGAATAAGTATCTAATGGTTGTTATAGCAACTACAATACATCAATGAAAACACACAATATCAAGCCAAAACCCTGGAATCATGCCATGGCCTCCTCAATAGATGAGATCAAACCCTCTAAGTACCACAACCTCTCCAAAATGCTACAACCCAAAACCGAAGTAAAATCACAAGATGAAGCTCCAATGAAGATCCCAGATGGATCCTCCTCCTTGTCTAGCTAGGGTGGATATTGCACCACCGAAACTAAACTACAATGGAAGGGTTTTGTCAAAACCCCAATAAAAACCTTGGCTCCAAGAGCGCTCCAAAGAGATTGATCCAAAACATAATCCAAAATGAAGCGTTACCCCTCCTTTTGTTCTTCTTCCATACCCTTCTAGAACTTTCCCTTTTGACCCAATCAAACATGACCCTTATTCCCCTTTTACTTTTCACTTTAAGATTAAAAGTCACTTTTTCTAATAATTATTAATCTAAAAGTTACTTTATTACCTTTTTACTTAATGTCACTTTAGAAATATAACATCTCCTATCTAGGTGACATCAAATAAACCCCCTAACTCCCTTTTTCTTCACCGACAAGCCTCGAAAGTCATCTCCAATTGCAGAACGAGAACCCAAAAATGGGGACACGACATTGTTGCCTCATTTTTCATGTGCCTTTTGTGGTAAAGTGATGCTACTAGGATAAATGAACATGCCTATGTGACGAAACCCACCACTTGAAGATTGCCAACTAATTCTCTAGTTTCATACCTCCCCTCCCATGATCACTACCATGGGAGATATCTCCACCCCTTCATCCTTTCAACCAAGCATTGACTTCCTTTAAAGTTGTGTTGGATGGAACCTCAAAATAAGTTCACCCCCACCTAGATGCTTCATTATCCTAATTTGTTAAAAGATTGTATGTTGCCCCTCAACTTCTTGTAAATTTGGGTGCCTATATTAATACAACACTTCGTTTTGCAAATAATGCACTCATCAAGAAGTTTAACTCATATTGGCCTATCCCAAAGGCTCTTGAGGCCTAGATCAAGCTTCATTAGTCTTTGTTGATCCAAGATTTGGAAAGTCATTTCGTTGTGGTAAGGGTTTTTACTCCTTCCTCTTTGAGCATAAGTAAGAACATGATAATTTTTAGAGTGAGTCTCTAGTTCATAGGTGCAAATGGTTTGTATCTCAACCATTGGTCATTGAAGTTTTATCCAAAAGAACAAATTCCTTCTATAGTTTTGTGTTTGTAAAACCTCTTGCTCTTCCCATGGGGTGAAGAGATGTTAAAGGAGATTGGGAACTTCTTAATAAAATATATAGACAAGTCAAATATGAAGCAGGGGATTTATGCATGTCCAAGGATTTGCATTGATGTAGATCTTTAAAAAGGCCTTCCAAAAGTCACTGAAATTCAACAAGGATATTTATCTCCAGAAATTGGATTGTGGGCAAATTCTATTTAAATGTAACCACTACCATGAGTATGGTCATTTCGCAAGGGATTGCCCAAAAAAGAAGGTTTAACATCCACTAGATCCAAATCCAGTTGAAGGTTTAGCATCTACTAGATGCAAAGCCATTTGAAGGTTTAGCCTCCACCAAATCCAAAGCCAATTGAGGGAGAGTTAAAAAAGGTGGACTCAAACAAAAAGAAAAAACCACAACAACAAACAAATAGTTGAAATAGGTATTCAATACTGGAGAATGGTCGTGATCCTCCTTCAAAAATGAATCATAAGCAGATTGAGAAAGGAGACACTTCTAAGCCTCCCCCCTTATCCCAAAGTTTTGATGAATAATAGCCTCTTATTTCTACAAAAGAAAATACCATAAAAGAATTCCAAGGAGGAAATCCAAAAAAGAAATAATGAGGAGCATGGTTACTGTAATATGTCTCAAACTTGGAACAAAGAATAGTTGGTCAAAACCAACTCTAAGCCCAACTCCATGAAGAGTGACATTGGCCATAGAAGTCCAAATTGCACTAATTAAAACCTAAAGACAAAAATACAAAAAAAATCATACTCAAGCCAACAAAAGGAGAATAAAAAATACTGCCTTCAAAGTCTCTATGCCATCAACAGAGAAAGCTTTGTATTTTGGTAAGATTTCCAAGGATTTCCCATGACTATTTCAACAAGCTACTTAAAGAATCAAGCATTGATGAAAAAACATATCAAAAGGAGTTACATTCACTCATTGTAGAAGTCATCAGTTGTTAAGACAATGAACACGTGTTTTTCCTAATCACGGAAAAGGAAGCCAAGGACATAATCTTCAATATGAA
Source organism: Picea mariana (assembly GCA_032191745.1). Classification (NCBI taxonomy): domain Eukaryota; kingdom Viridiplantae; phylum Streptophyta; class Pinopsida; order Pinales; family Pinaceae; genus Picea; species Picea mariana. The sequence goes on along the minus strand of JASDQU010013995.1, from coordinate 36,689 downwards.
CTTGGACAAAGCTCCACACCCTAATGGCTTCTCTACCAAATTTTATAAAAAGTATTGGAAAGTATTAAAAAGGACTTGTTTGATCTAAAGGCAAGATGGACAAGGTAATTAACTCCCCATTCCTAAGTATCATTCCAAGGATTCAAATCCCTACAACTTCTCTAGGGACAAGTCAATACAAGATCTGTTCTAGGATAATAGCAAGGAGGATGAACCTCTTCTCTCTAAACTTATCTTGAAGGCACCTAGAGGTGTTTTGTCCAAGAAAAACATATTTTTGGAAACATGATTTTGGTCCAAGAAGGATTACATTCCTTGAAATCCCTTAAAAGGAGAGGTGATTACAAAATTAGATATGTGAATCTCCTTTGATATGGTTAACCATTAGTTAGTGATCCAAGTTCTTATGGATTTTGGGTTTTCACAAGGCATCACTAATTGGATAAAGGGTTGCATCCACTCTCCTTGGACTTCTCCTTTGGTCAAAGGGAAGCTGAAGAGATTCCTCAAATCATCTAGGGGGGTTAGAGAAGAATGCCCCTTGTCCCCCTATCTCTATATAATTATGGATGAGGTAGATCATTGGAAGAAGAAAAGTACGCCAATCTAAATTAACATTAAAAGTGTATCAAGTGAGCAAGTCTAAATAATAGCTGGGTCATAAACGTACCATCAATTTAAACCTTAATGCAATCATAGTTGGGAATGACGTGTAAGACATTAAAACTTGATACTATATAACATTTAACTAGTAGAACTGGTCATTCCACTAGATGATCAGTAGAGAAAATATCAGAGGCTAGGCATTAAAACTTAATATCATAACACAGTGATTTGATTGAAGGAGATATAACATTTACTCACTATACTATTACAATATTGCCTTGAAAGTAATACATTTAATCAAATTATATGACATTGACAAATAATATGGTATTGACTTAATTTAGCAAGCTTAATCTCTACTTGGGGCAATACTCACTAATCTCATTTAACCATTAATCACAATCTAAAAGAGCAATTCTAAATAATCCCAAATTACAATCTAACTATCACTTAATGATATATAACCACATTAGCTATATCAAAGCAGAATGCTAAATATGACATTGGTAAAAAATTAATTACACATGTCGTCTATCTAGTAACTATATCAATATCTAACTGTCTATTCACATAAAGAAGGAGACCGCTTGACTAACATCATTGTTGTAGCAGTTAATGTTTGTAGCGAGAACACTGGGTATACTCAATTGTCAGAGAAAGAAGAACAATACAACCGCAGAAGGATCAACTCGTGGTCATACTACAACAAACTCAATCAACAATTTGATGGCAAAACGGGGTCCTTAAGAAAGTAAACACAACCATACTTAATGGCATGTCATGGTAATAAAATCGGTGTAACCATAATGAATGAAATCTGTGTAATAGTAAATGAAGTATAAATTCACACTTGTCAGAAATAAAAATTACAGTGCCAGAATTACATTCGTGATGCCATCAAGCCAGTGGCTGTACATTTAAATAATTGACGTCAATAAAATTTGTAACGCCAATAACTACAAATGCATTTTCCAGGGATACAATCACGTTGGCATTAAGCCAGTCTTTGCACATTAAGAATGATGTGCCATTAAATAAATTTGTATTTGGCAATAATAATATTTCATTGTCAGAATAAGGTCGTTGTAGTGTCACCTTTCACTACCGAGGCTTTAAAACCTCTCTACATCAATCTGTACATGGACTCTTACATAATTCGTACAAACATTATAAGCAAATGCATTTAAACAATTAAACACACTTAAATCTCAGCGTAAAATATATAAGTTACTGCTACAATTAAACAAGCCATAGCATTCAACAATAATTCATTTACACAGCGGAAAACATGATAACATATCCAGAGGAGTCATGCAATTGTGATAAAACATAGTCAGATACTTATTTGCTGACAGTGAAGAAATCCACCAACCAAATGTAGGCCTCCCACGAACCTCCCAACCGTAGACTGCACTGCTCCTCAACTCAACAGTGGGTCACCCCCGAGATGGGACTGAGCTCCACCCTAGGGAAAGGAATCCAGACTCAGGCTGAGGTTACAGGGAATTCAGTCATATACAACCACCAGGAAGAAAGCTCTCCCAGGAATCTCCCTCGCTCACTGCCCACAGACCCTCATTCCCCACATGCCTGTTCCACCCTAGGAGAGTGCACCTTCTCTGCCACCTGGATAGTCCTTCAGCTTCCAGTCTCCCTTACCTTGGGTTATAGGAACAGACTGGACCGGAAGTCTCCGGCTCTATGGCAGCTACAGGGTTCCTTCCAGGAGTTCTCTCCTCCCTCTGTGCACTCTCTCACCTGGAGGAGTCGCTCACATGCCAACAAGCCTCATGCAGTCCAGTACTGCGTGGTCACAACAACCCACGGGAAAAACAGACACGAGCTATTCAGCAGGTTTAACAATGGCGGATGGTCTCATGGATTGGCTCCACACATAGGCTCGGCACTCAGACAGAGGATGTTTCGACCTTTCAGAATTCAACACACACACAAGCTATTCCCGAAATCAACACAGACTATTTAAATTCCCATTCCAGAACAGAGGAATACACCAGTTTCCTCAGAGCCAGATATAGAATTCCTCGAACTGGTTCAGTGATGGCAAATGGGTCTCACGGTCACGGCTTCGGGACAGAGAGGTACGTATTATTAAGAACAATCACAGGCTTTCCAGCTCTCAGGGACGCACGAGGTATTCTTTGTAGAGGTCGAGTTAATCGTACTTCTCCGAGCCTGTACACGCTCAGGCAGTCGGGTCGAATGGAGGAGGAATCCCCCTCACGGCTTATCTTGGCTGTTTTATCTGCATGCACTAGGGCTGACACTTGTCACCCTTGGAACTGCATGTGTTCCATCAGCCTGTATCCCTTTTGCACGCTTTCCCTTTCCAAAACTTAGGATAAACATGAATGCACGTCTCTTTTTGAAATAATATTAAAATATTATTTCCCAGGCTTAAGCCCCCTAGGCTCAACACTTAGCCCCTTTCCCACCTTCCAGCCCCTAGTTTCTTGCCCACTCTATGGACGCTCAGTCCCCCTTCACTCATTCATCGTGGTCGGTCTGCACCTTGCGGTGTTTATATTTTATTGATTATTTTGCATACATACAAGTACAACAACAGGCTCCTGGCCCTCAAACACTTAGGCTTCCTAGCCTAACAAACACATAAGCCTTCTGGATTATACAAAACTTGGCTCACCAGCCTATAGAGCACATTTACAATTCATTGCATATATCATGATCTGTAACGGGGCTCGGCCTTGGGGACACTACAATCCCCCTCCCCTTATTTTTGCACTGTCCTCAGTGCCACTTTACATCGCATCTGTAAGTTCTTCAAAATTTTCAAAAAGATGTGGGTACTTTGCTCGCATAACATTTGCATGCTCCCATGTCGCATCCTCAGGACCGTACCAGGTCCATTGGACCTTTACAAGCTCTATAGCTCGATTCCGAAGCTGTTTGGTTTTCCTGTCCAATATGCGTACATGATGCACTTGCAGGACACCTTCTGGTTCCACCTGGATCACAGTCCAATCGATAACATGATTAGTATCAGGTACATATTTCTTAAGCAGTGAAACATGAAACACATTATGTACAGTCATAGATGCAGGTAATGCAAGCATGTATGCAACTGGCCCAATCCTTTTCAAGATCTCGAATGGCCCACAAAATCTTGCTGCCAACTTGGCGCAACTTCCCAATTTCAGGGAACTCCTGTTAGTTTTCACTTTCAGGAAAACATGGTCACCCACTTTGAATTCTCTATGGGTTCTGTTACTATCAGCGTAACTTTTCTTCCTATCCTGGGCAGCTTTCAGATTCTACTTGATTTTTATCATTTGCTCTTCCATTTCTTTGAGTAGTTCAGGTCCAACTACTACCATGTTAGTTGGATTATCCCAACTCACTGGAGTGTTGCACTTTCTTCCATACATTGCTTCGAATGGGCTCATCTTCAGAGATGCATGATCCCCATTATTGTAGTCAAATTCTACCAAATGCAGGTAGTCTTCCCACCTTGATGGTTTATCCATCACATACATTCTCAGCATGTCTTCTATTACTCTGTTTACTCTCTCTGTCTGTCCATCAGACTTGGGATGATATGCTGTACTGAAGTTCAGATTCATTCTGAATCCCTTGAACAGTCCTCTCCAGAAATTCGAAGTGAATTTTGGGTCCCTATCAGACACAATTGTCTTAGGAATTCCATGCAAGCGTGCAACTTCTTTTAAAAAGATATCAGCAACATCTGCTGCTCTGTGGGTGGTTTTCAGTGGAATAAAATGTGCAACTTTAGTAAGCTTGTCTACCACCACCATGATTGAATCATGCTGCTTGCTTGTTCTGGGCAATCCCGTGATAAAATCCATTGTTACCACATCCCAATTCCACTCAAGAATAGGTAAAGGCTGCAACAACCCTGCTGGGTGTCTGTGCTCATCTTTGACCTTCTGGCATTCCATACATCTGGCAATGTATTCAACAATTTCCTTCTTCATACCTGGCCAAAAATAATGGCTTTTGACTGCTGCTACAGTCTTCTGATATCCAGGATGTCTAGCATAAACCATGTTATGCATCTCCTTTAGAATTGCCAGCTTCAATTCTTGGTCATTGGGTACATACACTCTGTTTTTATACATAAGTAGACCCTCAGTTCCTAAGGTATAACCTTCCTCGGTCTGTGGTCTCTCACGCTGTTGTAGCTTTGCTACAAGTCCTTTGTACTGCAAATCAACACTTGCAGCCTCCACAATTCTGTCTTTCAACTCAGTTCTGTACATGCTAATGGCTGTATCATGTAATTCATACACTTTTCTGCTGAGTGCATTAGCCACTTTATTGTCCTTCCCTTTGATATGCCTGATATCAAAGTCATATTCGCACAGAAATTCTAGCCATCTAATTTGCCTGGCATTTAAGGTCGGTTGATCAAATAAATACTTCAGACCATTGTGGTCTGTTCTTAATTTGAATTTCTGCTCATGAGGTAATGTCTCCATTTCCTCAATGCGTGGACAACTACTGCCAACTCTAAATCATGAGTGGCATAATTATTTTCATGATCTTTCAGCTTTCGGGATTCATAACAAATTACAAATCCCTCTTGGCTGAGAACTCCTCCCAGCCCTTCCTTACACGCATCTGTGCACACTATGTAATCCTTATTTGGATCAACAATCTTTAGGATTGGAGCACTTGTGAGCAGCTGCTTCAATTGCTGGAAGCTGCTCTCACATTCCTCAGTCCACTGGAATCTTCTCCTTCCTTTGCAAGGAAGTGATAGCTTGAGCTATCCTTGAAAATCCGGCTATGAACCTCCTATAATAACCTGCCAAACCCATAAAGGATCTAACTTCTGTCACATTTCTTGGCACTGGCCACTCTTGAATGGCCTGTACCTTCTCAGGATCCACATCGATCCCCTCTTCAGAAATAATGTGTCCCAGATAATGGATCTGCTTTTGGTAGAATGAGCACTTGCTCAGTTTTGCGTAGAGATGGTGTTCTCTCAACACCTGCAACACCATTCTAAGATGTTGTTCATGTTCTTCCTCTATCTTGGAGTACACCAAGATATCATCCAAGAAGACTATGACGAACTTGTCTAAATAATTTCTGAACACTCCATTCATTAAACACATCAAGACAGCAGGCGCGTTGGACAATCCAAACGACACCACTGTAAACTCATAATGACCGTACCTTGTTCTGAAGGCGGTCTTGCTGATGTCCTCATCTCTTATTCTCACTTGGTGATATCTAGATCGAAGATCTATTTTCAAAAATATTTTCGCATCCTTCAACTGATCGAAAAGATCATCAATCCGCGGCAGAGGATACTTGTTCTTGACAGTGACCATATTCAACTGCCGAAAATCAATGCACAGCCTCAACGTCCCATCTTTCTTCTTCACGAATAGGACTGGGGCTCCCCACGGTGACACACTAGGATGAATGTAACCTTTCTTTAGTAGCTCTTCGAGCTGTAGTTGCAACTCTTTCAGCTTTGGTGTGCTCATTCTATAAGGGGCCTTTGAAATTGGAGCTGCTCCAGGCATCAAATTTATAGAAAAATCGATGTCCCTCTTTGGAGGTAGTATAGGAACCTCCTGAAATACGTCCTTAAATTCTTTGAGTACCTTGTGGTTTTCCAAATTCGAGACCACATCTTGGAATACTTCTTCCACCTGGGCTGCAAATAATTGACAACCTTTCCAGTAACATTTCTTCGGCTGCATGGCTGAGATTTCTCTAACAACCACAGCTCTGGGAATTCCTTGAACTGTTACTTGATTTCCCTCTTCGTCCAGACATGTAAATCTCTTGTTATGACAATCCAGAAGGGCATGGTGCTAGTCCAACCAATCCATCCCAATTAAGCAATCATATGAACCTAAAGGCAGAATGTTCAATTCAGCCTTAGTGCTCATTTCTTTCATGTCCACTGAGTAGGACTTAACCAATTCAGTGACCTTCCTCTTGGTCCTTGTGGCCAACTGTACTAACCAAGACTTCTCATGTTTGCTTCTCGTTAGATGCAAACTTTACACCACTCTAGGATATACATAACTATGGCTAGCCCCTGAATCAATTAAAATAACAAGGGGTTGGTTGTTGATCATACCTTCCACTTCAATCACGTGTGATTGAAATTCTGCTTCCTTGTTATCCAGGGCTGCGTAGATCCTCTGCATTCTGCTGCCCATATCCTCCACTGTTTCAGCTTGCTGAACAGTATGGATAGTTCTTGCTTTGTCTTTCCTATGGGGGCAGTCTCTGTACCTATGATTCCCTTTACAGCCCCAACACTCCATAGGTGGAGGCCTTGGCATCTGCTCACTCCCTTCAACTTTCCTGGGGTCTCTAAAGGATGACTGTTCCCCAGGGCCATTCTTGAAAAAGGGAGGCCTGTTTCCCTTTTGCCTCTGTTCTTTCTTAAACCTCTTCTGGTCATCCCAAGTCTTTCGAAAGGTAGGCTTTTCTCTTTGCTATTTGTATAGGAATTTCGCCCTTCTTATGGTTTCTTCCATGGTCTTAGGATCATCATATTGAATATTGTCACCAATGGAAGGTGGCAGTCCACTCAGATACCTCTGAATCTTGACAGCCTCGTCTTTGATGAATGGAACATACTTCAGTAGTTCCAAAAAACTTCGTTCATACTCATCAATGGTCATACTGCCCAACTTGAGTTCGAAGAACTCCTTCATTTTTCTGTCATAGTATCTTTTAGTCAGGTATTTCTTCTTGAAATACCTCTTAAGTTCCTTCCAAGTGATCTCTTTCTCTCGGATGTGTTGCACCTGCGCAAAATGATCCCACCACATGGATGCTTTTTCTTTCAGTTGGTACATTGCAATTCTTCCTTTTGCATGGGCAGAATAATTCTGCAGTTGGAAGTATTTCTTCATGCCAAGCAACCAGGTCTTGGCATCTTCTTCCTTCTTATGTTCTCCATCAAATGTTGGAGGCTTAATCTTGTTCATTTCCCCTTTCAATTCATCCTTTCCAGATTTTCAGTGTCTTCTGGAAGGGGACAGGCTTGAACTACTGTGTGTCTCCTTGCCAGAATGCTTCGGGGAGAGACGGTAATTTCTATCACCACTCCTCGATCTCCTTCTCCCCTCAAGGGTTCTGACAATTCTTGATCTGCTTGTGTCACTCCCCTTTTCCAATTTCTTTTCTATTCTTTCCAGGCTCTTCAACAATTTTAAATTGAATTCACCTTGTCGATCCCGGACTTTCATGAGCTTTCGGCTATCAGCTAGGTGAGCCTGGGCATCTTTCTGCAATCTCTCGATGAGTTGCATCATATGTCCTTCCTTATCCATCTCTTTTTCGTGCCCATTAGAGTTCGATCCTTCGACTCCTAAGTTAACATCCTTTCCTTCCTGTTCATCTTCCATTTCAGGGGTAATCTGCACTCTTACCCACTCCATACTCAGCGTTGATTAACTGGAGTTCCGGCCTTCATTGAATTTTGCACACGCACTGTGTAATTAAATTCGAAATTTGTCAGGCCATTAAACTTCAGGAACAATCCACGACATTTATAACTAATATGAACAAGAACGAAAGACATTTCAACTTCACAAAGTTTTCTAAGCTCTGCCTGGCTCTACAATTTCTGGGGTTTCAGAACTTCGGAATCTTGGTCCACGAAGATTCGACGGTTAAATATACGAAACCCAAGTCACCCTTTTCGCAACTCGCGACATCGCGAGTTCGTGAGTCGAAAACTTTCGACTCACTCCTCTAAACGCCGATACCCGAGATATGACAAGGGTATGGCTCTCTCCTCGCTAGGGTCTACTACGCATGACCGTAGTCTAGGTCTAAGTCTAAGTGTTAGCACTCTTCGCTACTTGCACCTTCGTGAGTTGTGGCATCCAACCCTGACACCTCCCTTTCACGAAACCCCGAGGAGCGATGTTGACCTTTCTCCTCTCGTTCTCGCTACTTCGTGACTTCACGAGTTTCCATGTCAAGCTCCTATGCCCTTATCTCGCGAGCTCCCGAAATCGCGACTTACTTTATTCTCCGGGCCCACAACACAACTTTCGTCCTTCACCCTCGTGGAACGTGGTACGTTCAGGAGGGTCCACATCGCTTTTAATGACGTCATCGGGTCCCACCACTCTCACCTGTCTCCTCGAATCACTAGCACGTGGTACGCATTCATGCGTCCACGTCCAATCCAAGCATGGAATCCAACGGTCAGATCCCCTCCTCGGATCAACGACGCAGATCCTTTTGGCGTTTCGGGGTTTCCGCCATGGAAGGTCCCGATCCCTTGTTACCAGGACTTCCCATATCGCGATTCCTGATTTTTCGAAATGGAAAATCTCACGACACGTGTCCTCCGTCTTTCGGATGGTCTAGATCTATTTTGTAGCATTCGCCCCTAGTCTCTGAGGTTTAACCTTCGGTCATCTCCTGATAGATCCTACGACTGACGGGTTTTCCAGCCGAGATCTGACGGCTCAGATGGTTCCTAACCAATTCAGAATTTCGCGTATCACGATTTTCCAATCCCCTATGCAATATTCAAAGGCTTTAAACCTTGTGCACATTCTCCATATCGGACAATTACAAGGGTTTACCTTCCCTCCTGAACAGATCCTACGGTTCTAACACCATTGGTGTAGAGACCTGTCTCCCCATGGCCATAGACCACACCAACTGCGGTTTCTTAACGTCGCTATACCTCCTGATCTTAATAACAACTCGTCAAGTGTTCCCTTGGCACTTCGGAACAAACTAGGGTCCAAAATTGGTTCTCCTGACTCAATTTCCCCTCGCATTCTCGGTCCAAAGACCGCTCCACTGGCCCATCTAGGCTCAGTGTCGAAACGTTGGCTCCGATACCAATTTGTAGTGTCACCTTTCACTACCAAGGCTTTAAAACCTCTCTACATCAATCTGTACATGGACTCTTACATAATTCGTACAGACATTATAAGCACATGCATTTAAACAATTAAACACACTTAAATCTTAGAGTAAAATATATAAGTTACTGCTACAATTAAACAAGCCATATCATTCAACAGTAATTCATTTACACAACGAAAAACATGATAACATATCCAGAGGAGTCATGCAATTGTGATAAAACATAGTCAGATACTTATCTGCTGACAGTGAAGAAATCCACCAACCAAATGCAGGCCTCCCACAAACCTCCCAGCCGTAGACCGCACTGCTCCTCAACTCAACAGTGATTCACCCCCGAGCTGGAACTGAGCTCCACCCTAGGGCAAGGAATCCAGACTCAGGCTGAGGTTACAGGGAATTCAGTCATACACAACCACCAGGAAGAAAGCTCTCCCAGGAATCTCCCTAGCTCACTGCCCACAGACCCTCATTCCCCACATGCCTGTTCCACCCCAGGAGAGTGCACCTTCTCTGTCACCTGGATAGTCCTTCGGCTGCCAGTCTCCCTTACCTTGGGTTACAAGAACAGATCGGACCAGAAGTCTCCAGCTCTATGGTAGTTACAGGGTTCCTTCCAGGAGTTCTCTCCTCCCTCTATGCACTCTCTCACCTGGAGGAGTCGCTCACAGGCCAACAAGCCTCACGCAGTTCAGTACTACGTGGTCACAACAACCCACGGGAAAAACAGACATGAGCTATTCAGCAGGTTTAACAATGGTGGATGGTCTCATGGATTGGCTCCACACATAAGCTCGACGCTCAGACAGAGGATGTTTCGGCCTTTCAGAATTCAACACACACACAAGCTATTCCCGAAATCAACACAGACTATTTAAATTCCCGTTCCAGAACAGAGGAATACACTAGTTTCCTCAGATCCAGATACAGGTTTCCTCGAACTGATTCGGTGATGGCAAATGGGTCTCACGGTCATGGCTTCGGGACAGAGAGGTACGGATTATTCAGAACAATCACAGGCTTTCCAGCTCTCAGGGACACACGAGGTATTCTTTGCAGAGGTTGAGTTAATCGTACTGCTCCGAGCCTGTACACGCTCAGGTAGTCGGGTCGAATGGAGGAGGAATCCCCCTCACGGCTTATCTTGGCCATTTTATCTGCATGCACCAAGGCTGACACTTGTCACCCGTGGAACTGCATGCGTTCCATCAGCCTGCATCCCTTTTGCACACTTTCCCTTTCCAAAACTTAGGATAAACAAAAATGCACATGTCTCTTTTTGAAATAATATTAAAATATTATTTCCCAGGCTTAAGCCCCCTAGGTTCAACACTTATCCCCTTTCCCACCTTCCAGCCCCTAGTTTCTTGCCCACTCTATGGACGCTTAGTCCCCCTTCACTCATTCATCGTGGTCGGTTTGGACCTGGCGGTGTTTATATTTTATTGATTATTCTGCATACATACAAGTACAACAGCAGGCTCCTAGCCCTCAAACACTTAGGCTTCCTAGCCTAACAAACACATAGGCCTTTCGGCTTATACAAAACTTGGCTCACCAGCCTATAGAGAACATTTACAATTCATTGCATATATCATGATCTGTAACGGGGCTCGGCCTTGGGGACACTATAGTCGTGGTGCCAAGTCACGGTAACAACAAGGAGGTAGATTCGTGACAGTAAGGGTTGTGGTATAAAATCTGGGTAACAATATTGATAATAAAATCTGGGTAACCAAATCGTGGTAAATAACATCAACTCAGTCACATTCATTGGGCGAAAATTGTGGGCATTTCAACAACAATACAATCAACTTCTCAATATCAAAAACGTGGTCACTCCAGAAAGTAAGGTTGTGATTTAAATGGATAAAATCGTGGGTGATTTCGATAGCAACACAATCAACTTCTGATTATCAAAAACGTGGTCATTCTAGCAAATAAAGTTGCGATTTAAATGGATAAAATCGTGGGTGATTTCTATAGCAACACAGTCAACTTCTGATTGTCAAAAACATGGTCATTCTGGCAAGTAAAGTTGTGATTTAATTGGATGAAATCGTGGGTGATTTCTACAACAACTCAGTCAATTTCGAAGGGCAAAAATGTGGCACCCATTAAATGAAAATCGTGGGCATTAACAGGAATCAAAAGGCAACAAATTTTTAAAGAAAAACATAGTCTTCATCAAGGGAAAAATCGCCCCAAAGGTAAAATGAAATGCAAACAAGAATAATTCCTCTTTTCCATCGCCAGAAGGCGAATTATAAAAATTTGCAGACATGAAACCATTTCTCTTTTCCATTGCCATAATACAAAATAAAAATGCAGACCAAAAATCATTTCGTTGTTCATTTCCAGAATACCCAATGTAAAATGCAGAGATGAATTCATTTCTTTTTTCATTGCCAGAATACCCAATGTAAAATGCAGAGATGAATTCATTTCGTTTTTCATTGCTAGAATACCCAGAATAAAAATGCAGACCAGAAATCATTTCGTTTTTCATTGTCAGAATACCCAATGTAAAATGCAGAGATGAATTCATTTCGTTTTTCATTGCCAGAATACCCAATGTAAAATGTAGAGATGAATTCATTTCGTTTTTCATTGCTAGAATACCCAAAATAAAAATGCAGACCATAAATCATTTCGTTTTTCCATTGCTATAACCCCAATACAACGCAGACAACAGTAAGAGAATGCAAGGATCCAATGGGAAAGGTCATGGAATGATTGCAGGGGTTCTATCAGTCAAGGCATAGAGAAAACCAACCAAGACACAAGATAATCCACACGCAGAGGTCATTGCTAGATGGCAGAATCAACAATCAGCCAGGGACAAACATCAAGGGTAGCTGGCTAACAGGTTCCTCCTTCGCTCATCATCCTCGCACAGAAAAGCAGGGCGTTGAGATCCATAGGTCTTTTAACGCTAAGGCGACGACCGTAGATCAGGCTCCTGACCGAATGCTTAGGCGAGGACTGGTGAGCTAGGGACCGAAGCTAAACAACCATGAAGGTCACAATCAACACAACAAGGTGGTCAAGACGTGCGGGGAAATAAAGCCGTGGGAGTCAATCTATCATCGAGCTAGGCTAAGAAAATTTCAGAAACCATCTAGACAATCAGTTCACTTACCCAAGTAAAAATGCAGATTCAAACATAAGTTCTCAAACAATTTACCATACAAAACGAAGAAAGTGTACCGTTGTCTGTTCGGAGTGGACGTCCCACGTGCTCCTTGAAACTTCTGCGTGTCGACCGGCGAGACTGCACCGGTACCTCCCAGCCAATGCTAGGGGTACTCTTCTTCCCCCTTATCCCCCCGAGCCGCAAAGGGGCCACACACTCACTATCCAGAGATTTCGACTAGCTCCCAGCTCGCCTCGCAAGGCTGAGCTACCACTCCTCACCGAGATGGGTATCCCAACTCCCACAAGTTAAGTCAGTCAAGTAAATATTTCTGCAACGTAACATTATGCAAAACAGAAGAGACCTTACCTCCATCTCCTCCCTTCATTATATAGAGTTTCATGGTTCCTTACTTTCCTAAAATTTCGTTTAATTAAGTTTTTAAAATTTAATTCCTAAAAATTCCTCCCCGTACAAGTGTCACCCATCCCCTTCATTCCTCCATAAATTAATTTCTTTAATTAATTAATTATCTTTATATCCTTCACCCACCTAGAGTTACTCCTAGAATCACTCCTAGGGGTCCCCAAATTCTATTACAGGTTTTTAAGACTTTCCCCACCATTAAATTGCTAGTTCAGTTTAAATTAGAAAGCTCTTAAATGGTAGATACTTTACTAAGTTTGACTTTCCATTTTTTCCCTTAAGTTCCCTTTTTATGTTTACCTCTTTTCCTAGTTTCCTAATATTTTAGATTTTCCCTCTTTCCCCTTTTTAATTAGAACTCAAAAAGGTAGGTGTGGATATTAACCCCTTTTCCCTTTTCTCTTTTAATTAATATTTTTTTTTAAATTATCATAAAATAATAAAACGATTAATTCCCTTTTTAAATTTTAATCCAACAGATTTTTTTTTATGAATCAATTAAATTTCTTACTCCCTTCGTGTTACAAGATTTAATGAAGAGTATAATTATTATTTATGTTCTTTTTATTTTTATTATTATTAACATCTTTTTGTTTTTAGAGAAAGATAAAATGTTACCACTAGCATAATTTAGACTTAGAACTTAAATTTTCGTACTGGGCGACATTTAATTAGGGAATTTGTTTTTAAAAATTCTTAACACGTTATTCGTCCTAAGGCCATCTAGGTTCATTCATTTATCAAAACAACGTGACGTACCCTTCAGGATGCACTAGGTTCTCCAAGGGTGCCACTCGCCTCATCTGTTCCCTTATGCGACGTGCCCTTCAGGACGCACTATGTGCTCCAAGGGTGCCACTCGCCTCTTTCCATTGTTCTTGCGCGACGTGCCCTTCAGGATGCACCACATGCTCCAAGGGTGTCACTCGCCTCTTGACTGACTTGGTAGACATAAAAAACCCCTGGAGTCAGTACTTCACCAGGTGAACTTGTGGGAGACTAAGGGCCTCTAAGGAATAAGGCCCTCACCCCTTAGAATCATTGTGAGCGACTGTTGCAGTTTGCCCTCACGGCATCGTGGGTCCTCTCGAACTAGGTAGACGTTAACTTACAGTTCGAGCCACGGAGGGAGTGCTAGTAGGCTGTGGCAGGGCTGTTGATCACACCTCTCCCTCACATCTCTGGTAGTCGTGCGTGATCCCTTTACTCCACATGTGAGTCTGGTTGACAAGCTATCGTCAGCCTGCATCATCAACGAATCATGTCAGAATATATCCACATCATATCATCTAATCAGAAGCACTAAAATCACAGTAAAACAATCAATCCCCAATGGTACACTCCCCGAATCGATCCAGAGTGCAAGGGGTTCCATCGATGCCTTTGCATCGTCGAGGTCCATAATCCTGCACACTCAGTAAAACCAAGTCAATAGCACTTGTCTATGCCGATGCGGTAAAACAACATGTCATCATCCCATAATGCCTCTTAATCAAAATGAAAAGTTTTAATAGCATAATAATTCGGATCACTTACGAGCAAGTGTCCTCAAAGAATAATTTCACTCAGTGCACCAGAGCGGGATGTTACACCAAGTGGAGGGGGGCGTAACTCCTCTTTGAGGGCGCACCACTTGGGGGAGATGGAAAGGATGGAGGTGTTGGGATGAGGGAAAAGGTGTGGGATCACCTTAGGGTGAGACGTGGGGGTTATAGGAAGGGAAAGCACAAGAGAAGGGGCCCCATGTAGGTCACAATGACCAATCTCCAAGGAAAAACGTCAATCCCCCTAGGGGGGCGTAACTTTTGAGTGTGGTGAGGCGATAAGGGTGTTTAAAGGGTTAAAACAAGGTTGGATGGGCAGGTTAAGGGAGTCTCTCTCTAACTTATAACCATCATTTAACATACTTTTAACTCATTATTACATTTTTACAATTTTGCCATGTTTGGACTTTAGCAATTAAAATTGTTGTTTTAGACTGACTAACACTTCGGGTGGACAAACCCATAGCAAATGTTGTCCGACCGAGCTGAAAGTTGGTCCATGGATGTAGGGGGTGCTATTCCATTTATTTTGAGCACAAATACCCCTATCAAAAGTCCAAGGACCTAGTTTTTACAATATTTGCTCAAAAATAATTAATTAATTAAATAATTAAACATCCAAACTTAGGGAAATTTAATTAAAATTTAATTAATTAAAAAAAAACTAATCTAGACTCGAGAGAATTCCGCGAAACTTTCTAAGATGTATTGCATGGTCATTTACAACGATTCCTTACAATAGTTACCAAAAGATAAACCCACTAGAACTTTGTTCACCACTTTGGAGGAATTATTGCAAGTGTGAGGGAAAAACTCAAGGGAAATCAATAAGGCTGAAAATCCCAATTGATAACCTAAGGATAAAAATCCCTTAGTGAAAGGAACTCTCTTAGTGAACTGATCCCAAGGTAACTAACCTAGACATGACTCATGCAGACCTATTACATTATTAACCCACGCAGGGGTGCGAAAATTCCAGTTACAAAAAGAAGTGTTGGGGCCAAACCTGCCCTGTAGAACCAAAAGTCTTCAACAAATTTGCATTTGATGATGCATCTCTTCATGGCACATGGAGTTGACCACCTGCGTTGGAGAGGCGGTCAACAGATCCTAAAGGGACCATCTGATGATTAATCAATTATTGAAAGCATTAATCAAAGGGACTAAGCTCAATTATTGAAAGCATTAATCAAATCCATAATAGGAGGTTTGCTAACCCTCCTAAAGCTTATAAAATAAAGCTTCCCCAATTCACCCACTGTCATATCTTTATTCGGTGGAAAGCTTCCTCTATCCCAAATGGCTCAAAAGCCATGGGTGCCGAATGTCTTCAAACCTTTAGACATGTCTGCAATCCCAGGATTATCCTCATAACATGCCTCAGAAGTTTGAAAAGTGGTTTCCAAAATTTTCTGGTAATGATTTTTCTACTGCTAAAAAGCACTTGGATAATATCTGGGCTCATTTCCAAAATCATTCCATTAATGATGATGCCGAAGATGTAGTGATGAAACTCTTGTCTACCACTTTTGTTGAAGACGTTAGGAAATGGTATAATAGTCTTCCTAGCAAGGGTATAAAAAACTGGGATGCCTTTCACAAAGCCTTCATAAAAATATGGGGGCACTAAAGAAGACCCTAACATGTTGTTGCAACTTAGCGAAATGAGAAAGAAATAAAATGAAACTATCAGAGAATTTGATACCAGATTTGAAAAGTTGCTTCGACAAATTCCTAGTAGTCTTTGCCCCAGAAGCGAAGACCTTCTTTTCCTCTATACCAACTCTTTTCTAGGACATTTTGGGTTCATTCTCAAGGACAAGATCCTAAAGACCCTTGAAGAAGCTCGAGAGCTAGCTGCAAGGATTGAGGCTAATCTTTTGTCCTCTAAGGTTGAACCCTTCTATGCCTCAAGGACCAAAGTTGATAGCAAGCCAAGAACATTGCATAACATTGAGCCAACCCAAGAAACAAGCACTCCATGGGCCCAAAAGGTCGAGGAAGCTATGAATAGCCTCACTCAAAACCAAACCTTGATGATGAATGAGATTACAAACATAGAAAGGGTGCAACAACAAACCATGAATCCTCCTTATAAGGGTCAACCCCAAAGCCACAACCAAACATGGAGACCTAGGCCTCCAAATGAGCAAAGAGTCCCTAATACCTTAAAACTGACTAATGTCATAGACCAAGAAGAAACTCCTTGGTGTTTTCCTTGTGGGGATGCAGATTTGGAGCATGAGTGCCCGAGGAATAATGATGGGGATCCTAACTACAAAAAATTTTCTTGACACCTTGGAGTCTACCTTCACCATATATTCTTAGGACTATTTCAATGTAGCCCAAGAGCAACTTGAGGAAGGCAAGAAGGAGGCTGCTAGGAGGGCCAGGATGGAATCTTGAGCCAAATGGATATAGAATAAAGAGAGAGGCTTAGGAAGGAGTTGCAAGTTTATGCTAGACAAAAGAATGCGCCCCAAGCTCTTCCCAATGACCCTAGATTTCCTCGACCAAGACTCCCTGCACCATCTAGAGATAGTGTTCCTCCTCAGCCAACATTGCTAAGGAATGATGAAAACGACTTGAATATTGAGTCTTGACATAGCTAGCATCTTGGAAAAAGTAAATGTATCGATACCTCTCATAGAGATGATTAAGATTCCTTCAATGACAAACAAAGTTGAGAGATTCCTTAGGGTACAAAGGGAACCTGGAGACCCTCCCATATTGATACAAGCAAACCATTGCAGATGATTCGGTGAAGAGTGCCCACCTTTCTTTATCTCCCTAAAGCTAAATGATAGATGACTCCACAATTGTATGCTAGATTCTAGGGCATCTGCAAATGTCATGACTTTATGGGTCATGAGATAGTTGGGCTTGGAAATCACGAGACTTTATGGGAATGTTCATGGAATTGATTCCAAGGCCATTAGTGCATATGGTTTGATAGAATATTTAGAAGTTCACCTTGCAACATACCCCAACATAGACATTGTGAATGGCATCGTGGTCATTGGTATACCTAACATTTTGGGGAATGCTTTTATCTAGGAAGTGGGTTGCAACATTGGAAAATGACATCTAGGGCCCAAGAGGCTTTGCATGCTAGAAATCATTTTCTTGATGTCAAACAGTAACCAAAACTTATCCTAGAACAATATCCTGCACATCATCCTGCACCATAGCATTCTGATAAACCTGATGGTCTGCTTCTTCTTTAATGATGTTAATCCTTAGTGCCATGAAGTTTGGAAACTTCTTTGGAGGCCTACTCTCCCTAACTGTGCTGCTAGGAGCCTCAACATGCTCTTGAGCATCCTTCAATGTCTACTCAAACCACTTGGGTCTCTGGACATAACTACAAGGGGATAACTCCTCCCCACCTGAAGGTTGACTCCCTGAACTAGAAGCCTTTGAACATTGTTCTCCCTTCAGAGCCTCCTGATCCTCGTCCGTTGCCACTAGTCGTAACTCATGAGACTTCCTAGATGCCAAATTATACCCAAACTTAACATCTTTGCTCACAATTGTCTTCCTCTATGTTGGTATGAAAATGCTGTAAGCCTTTGAGGTCTCGTTGTACCCCACAAATATGCTCTTCTCCCCTGAAGACTCCAACTTCATCCTCTTCTCCATAGGAACATGACTGTATATTAGACAACCAAATATCCTCAAATGCCTTGTCTCTGGATTCACTCCTGTGAATGCTTCCTCAGGAGTCTTGTCCCCCAATAACCTATGAGGACTCCCATTCTACACATATACTGTCGTGTTAAATCCCTATGCACAAAGGAACATAGGTAGATCCTAGACTTGTATCATAGCCCTAACATAATCGATGATGGACCTGTTCTTTCTCTCCACAACCCCATTCTACTGAGGGTTGTATGAGACTGACAACTCCCTCTTGATCCTTGCCTCCTTGCAAAAATCCTTGAAGACATTGGAGGTGTACTCTCCCCCATTATCCGACCTTAGGACCTTCATCCTCTTCCCTGTCTAGTTCTCCATGTAATGATCCCAAGCCAATTTTTTTGCTTGGAATCACTAGCTAACCACTGATTTGATTATTGTTTTTTGCATATGCAGGTTGGCCATTAATATTTCGGCCTTAGGGTTTATTAAGTTATTCAGTCACAGATTTATACAAGAATCATTGTAATCATATGAAGACCATCATCATTACACAAGATAGGAATCACAAGCAAATAGCTGAACTTTATTATAAGAAAGCAAGCACCTGATACAATAGAGAAGAAGATCTGAAGTAGATGGCTTCAAGACAATAATAAAGCTGTATACAAAATGCTCTCGGAGATACAAATCAAGCTTCCCAAAGGCTACCAAGAGAAGATGAATGCTCAACTGCAAAACTAGGGTCTCGGCCTCCCCTCAAGCAACTGGTACGACCCTGATGATTGCTGGTACGACCTGCTGAAGACAAGGACACCAGGGGTTCAGCTCTCCTGAATATATATAGACCTCCTGATTTTTCCAAACTCTCCTCAATGATGGATCAAGGCAAGGGAAGCCTCCTCCTGAAGTATGAAGCTCAATCACTGAAGCTTCCTCCTCAAACTATAGAAGCCCTAGAATGGAACAGGCCTCCTGAAACCTTGAATATGGCCAATAGTATGGCCTAGCTGAATGGGGCCTCTGAATCATTTGAAACTCTCCCGGATGATATATCAGGCATCCACAAGCACTTGAGAGAACTCTCAAGATCAGATCTAGCCTATAACCTTCTAGATTTGAGAATTACTAAATCTCCAAGTCGTACCCTTCCTCCTGAAATCATCCCAACCTGCAGTAAATGATAGGGACGTGATAACTCCTCCAAGAAGCCCTTAAAATGATGAGCAAGGGCTTGCAAGCAAAACCCTAATGCTAGAAAACTCTCAAGCTCCTTCCTTTGGCTGGATCGAACTCTTCCTCTACAGTTGGTGCGCCCCTGCAAGAAAACCCTAGCTGGTACGGCCCTCCTGATCCAAATGGTATGACCCTGCTAGTCCTCCTTGGTAGATGATAGTTGTAGAATGGTGTGGGTGGAGTATTTCATCCTCGAGACCAAGTTTGGAGCTAGGTGAGTGGAATCTTTCACCACTGAGCTGTTCACTAGGGTTTGTAATATGAAAACCCTCAAAACTATATGCTCAAGAGCATCAACAACAAAATACCAAAATCCAGAATGAATGATAGGTGCGCCCCAACCTTCTATTTATACTTTTCTTCTATTTTCTTTTTGAGCTAGGTTAACCCCTAGGGCTACTCCTCCAGCGCTTCTATTCCTTCAGTGAGTTATCTTTTAACTCTTTTTCACTTTTTCATCAAGTCAACTTAAGAATATAACCTTAGTTTGGTTGACCTTTCCACTTAGCATGAGACTATGGCCTAGTGAGGATGCCTAGGCCACTGAGTCTCCTCCATAACTCGTCATCAAGAGGTGGGGGACATTACACTCCAGCTGGGCCTTGAACTCCCAGAACTAACTGAAGACCTCATCCTTGGTCTTCATAAAGAAGATCCAAGTATTCCTGGAAAAGTCATCAACAAATATCACATAATATAGAGCGCCCTACATTGATGCCACTGACATCAGTCCACTCACATCTGAATGTATAAGATTGAAGATCCCCTTGAACCTACTCCTGCTCCTTCGAAAAGTATCCTTGGCATTCTTGCCAAGTGCACACCCTCTGCACACACCTTGTTGCTCAATACTAAAATCTAGAAGACCAATGACAATCTCCATCAAAATTGATAACGCCCTGTAATGCAGGTGTGCCATCCTCCTTTGCCATAACTCACACAAGTTTTCACTGTCATGTACCAAAGCTACCTGAATAGGTTTTCCCTTCAACCCGTATAAATTTCCCTCTCTAGCCCTAATATTCACTCATGTGTCAAGGATAGCTCCCTCTAGACATATGAGTACTTTCCCTTTCTTGAACATGATAGCCAAATCCTGTCTTCCATAACTGAGATCGAGAGCAAATTCTTCTTCAACCTTGGTACATAAAGCACATCCTGGGCCTCAAACGAACCTCCTGACTCAATCTGAAATAAGATTGTTCCCTCCCCCTTCACTGTATGCTTGGCATCATCACCAAGCTCCACTTGGATCCCTGAGCCTTTCTCCATCAGACTGTTGAATATCTTCCATGCTTCTAACATATGACGTGATGCACCACTGCCCAAGTACCGCACACTCCTTGTCACTGTGTTGAGAGGGAGGAGATTAGTGTGAATTCCTTCTCAAGCTTTGCAGCAAACTCATCCAACTGAATGTTCATTGATGCTACTACCTATTGCGATTTCCCTTGCCCCTTTTTCTTCGAACCCTGTGATGCATAATGACTACTCTTGTGGCATGCAAAACACTTGATTTTTCTCAATTCTTTCTTCTTACCGGCTATGAGGTTTCCCCTGACTATTATTCTTGGAACCCTTTCCTTTGCCCTTCTTGGCTTGACTAACCACGGCTAGGTTCTCCTCTCCATCTCCTTTCCTGTAGGCTTTAGACTCCTCCCGAGTCTCTTCCTGGATGCAATCTTCCCAAAGCCTCTCTCAATTGGGAAGTTTCTCCTGAGCACAAACTCCCTTGAAAAATGGTTCCCATGACTTGGTGAAACCATTCAATGCCACATTTACAAGTTCTACATCATCCACTTTCTCCCCTATAGTTGCAAGTTGATCACATGTCTGGGTGACGCTCATGAAGTAGCTGGTAACATTGTTAGATATTAGCATTTGGATGGATCTGATCTCGTTTCTCAAGATCATCTTCCTGTTCAAGTTGTCATTATTATCGCACAGTTTGTAGCTAGGTAAAATGGCTAGAAGATAGAGGCCAAACTGGCATAACAGGAACCTACCCAACCCAATGTCACCTCAATGGGGAGGCTATTTCTCTTTAGGGAGGTTAGGCCCAGGGGAGACGTCCCCGGTAACCTGGGGTTTTGAAGAGGCTAAGGTATAAAGGTCAAAGTAAAATTCCCTCCTCACAGGTTACCACCAAGAGCAGATAGTCCGGCTAAACAACCAATGATGAAGTGTAGGCCCAAATGAGAACACCTGCCCGGAACAAAGCAACAACAAAACAATATATCCAGGCTATGATTCAATGGGTTAGTACTTCATAGAACTATCTGATATCAATATATTAACAATTATGACAATAGATATTGACGAGATCAATGTTTAATAATATAGCAATGGAACAATATCAATTCATCAATAAATATCGAGATGATGTAGCAAACAATGTATCCAATCAATCCCTTACTCAATAAATGCTTCAAAAACATTATCTAATTGTCTATAAAGAGAACATGCTGCATCAAGATGGAATAACCAAGGATGACGTCAGCCTTGTTAAGGTTAGTAGTTAGTTAGGGTTTCAAATTATAAGAGTTTTAAGAGTTTGTTTGACCACTATCACTTCAACGTTGGAGACCTAAGATCAGTGCCTAAGGGTAAATGGAGTCAATTCAAGAGAGGACGCAAGGTTGAAGGGAAAAGGCTAAGGACTAGAGGGAAGGGTTCTGAAGTGCTGCAATGGTAGGGCCCCAAAATAAAAACCCTATGGGAAAGAGGCTCACTCCGATGTTGCTTAAGCAAGGCCTCGTGCTCTTTCCTCCTTCCTTAGGTTTATCTTGGCAAAATGGCTAGCATCAAGACACGAGAGTGAGGTGAGGGAGAGTGTTGCAAAGGAAAGGCCCTATCACTAAACCCTAGAAGCAGGACAACCCTAGGTGTAGATAACCTAGGCCTGGGACATCTGCTCCTTGACCTTTAAAAGGTATGGCTAGCACAGGGGAATAAGTAACAAGAGTGTAGCAATAGCTAGGCTCTTCCTTCCTTCTTCAATGGTTGAGAATTTCTCTTTTAGGGGACATGAGACAATGACCTACTTGTGTGTTTGTCCCCTAGGGTTTTAAAATCAACAAAATTTATAATAAATGCAAGAATATAAGACTACAACCATTCAATTAAGAAGTTTTGCAGAAAAAACACTTACATATCATGATGAAATAGCATTGCAAACC
>JASDQU010013995.1:0-14002 GCA_032191745.1 Picea mariana | reverse complement strand
TTAAAATCAACAAAATTTATAATAAATGCAAGAATATAAGACTACAACCATTCAATTAAGAAGTTTTGCAGAAAAAACACTTACATATCATGATGAAATAGCATTGCAAACCCTAGTTGTAAACCTTCCTTCAAGAGAAATGCCAAAAATGCCAAGAAAAGCCTTCCTTCAACAACTGCGCCTCACTCAAAAAGATGAAATACCCAACAAGGGTGCCTCACTCAAAAAGATGAAATACCCAACAAGGGTGCAAAAATCAGATCTCACTAGGAGAGTGAGTTGTGTGTTATGTCAAAATGAGGCTAAAACTCCTCAATATATAGTGTATCAATGACGTTAATTAATTTTAGGTCATAAAAAATGGTCGACAAGATTAGAATACCGTTTTTACATTAAATTGTCAAACTAAAACCCTAACTGAGCTGTAATAAAGGTAAAATCCCCTTCAAGGGAGGCGCTAGCCCCTTTTAGGGCAGGTGAGACATCCAGGAGCAAAACGTTAGCCCCCCAGGGGCTTCTCCAACATGCCACACGTGTCACTGCTGCCCAGTCTGCCTCCAAGAATGACCATGAAGCTGGATGATGTCATGGAAAGGATGGGGACAGTCTGAGGCTTCCAAGGCCAATGTTCCACTGAAAAGGGGTCATTCCCCCTAGGTCGGGCTCTGCCAAAGTGCCTCTGGTGAAATTTCCTCTTCTTCTTAGGTGCAAAACCTCGGTCAAACATTGTCCTGTCTCTTCCCCTCTGACAGGGTCTCAACAACCATCTGATGGGCTCTTCAGCCCCATGGAGGTCCGGACTAATCATCTCCCCATATGTATCGGTCCAAGTGGTACTTGTCCGTCGGGCATGGTCCTGCACATCAAAAACTATGCCCTCCATGGGCTCATTAGTCACAGGGATCATAGCAATGTCAATCACACTTCATCATTAATATTTATCAAACATATGCATAAAAACCCTGATACATCGTTCAACAGCTTAAAGACATTACAAAAATCCACAATACAAGATCGAAGAAAAGGACAAGACATCCTATTGGGCTAGTATCCACAAGAGACGGGAAGTTCCAAGAAAGGTTCCATCCAAGCCATGTAAATGAGGTGATGTGGCTAAGGGATGTCCAAACAAGTGGGTAGAGTGAGAGACAGGGATGCATAATGTTATCTGTGGGTGCCTTTGTAGAAGGCAAGCTGTACCCGTCATGGATGCAATTTTTTCAAGCCCATTCTTGCCTTTATTCTTTCTTTATTTTCTTTTCTTCTTCTTTTTCTTTTTACTCAAGGTCTAACCGGAGGACACTACCTAAATGAGAGACAAAAAGAATGCAAGATATTTATCTTGGGAAAACCTCAAATGAGGGAAAAACTCGACAACCTTTCTTAGATAGATTTCATTCACAAAGCAAGTCCAAACAGATAAACCCTAGCTCAAGGGCTAGCTCAACCATAAATACCACCACAGTGGCAGCAACAACACTATACCAATGTAATGCACCTCCTCAAGGAGTAGTGCACAAGAGAGAGATACCAAAAGACTGAACAAGAAGAAATTGAGTCACTGCAGTAGTTGCCACCTTCTCCAAACTTGCGCCTTGCTACTGTGTAGCTGAGAGAGTGTAAGTGAGTGAACAAATGAGCTAATATGCCTCCTTATTTATAGTCTTCCTAGCCTTCTAGCTAGGCCTACTTCTCTTCTGGGAAGGTGTCTTTTCATTATTCTTTATTCTTCTGGGCTGACATCTCTTCTAGGATATTTCAACATCTGTCCAATGGTCTCTTGCTTTCGTAATCTTCTTTGCATCTAAGAAAGGTCATCTAGGAGGGAAAGATCCTCCCGCAGCTACCAAAAATCAATAGGAACAACCTTTTCTACAATCTCCCAAAGATCATGTTCCTTCAAAAGCAAGGTTACCCTCACCTTCCCAGAAAGAAAGTTAAATGTTCCATCCAACCGGTCTTCAAACCTGAGATTGGTTGCTGCCATTTCTAGATCTGAACAAAAAACACGGGCGTGTGCTGAGACCCCAGCAGGGGGTAGAATGTTTTCACTAGGGAAGAGCAGAAGAATACACTAGAGTTAGCTGAGCAGACCTATACCTAGGGGGTTGAGCCCTCTCCACAGAAACGTTGGCCTTAGAAGGCCCAAAATGTCTCCCAAGATGCCCATGATGTCACCCAGCAGTATGGATGTTTTGGGAGGCAACTTTGGCAGTTTTGGCACGTGTGGCAGCTTGGAGAATCCCAAGGGGGGCTAATGTTTTTCTCCAGGAGGTTGCATTTTCCCTAGAAGCGGCTAACGTCACCTTGGAAAGGGGATGACGTCTCTCTATTGCTTGATTAGGGTTTTAATTTAAGCATTTAATGTAAAACAATATGATTTTGGTATTTTGGCCTTGTCGACCTTTTAATGACCTAAAATGTAATTTACGTCATTGCTACTGTATAAATTGAGGGTTTTTACCTTCATTTTTTCATCATCTCTGACTCACTCATTAGTGGGATCTGATATTTGCACCATTTTTGGGGTTATTGGCTGAAATTGTGAGGCGCACTTGTTGAAGGAAGACTTTTTCTTGGCATTTTGGCATTTCTCTTGGTGGAAGGTATTACAACTAGGGTTTTTCTATGTGTGATTTCTTGGTTAAATGTAAGTGAATTTCTGCAAAAATTCTTGATTGAATGGTTGTAGTGTTGTTTTCTTGCATTTATTATTATAATTTGTTGAATCAAACCCTAGGTGACAAGCACACATTGAAGGTCCTTGTCTCATGTCCCTACCAAGGTTTCAAGCCATTTTATTTGCTGAAGTAAGATAGAGCCTTGCCTTAGCAACACTCTATTCTTTCTTTCTAGCCTAGCTGTTTTACTTTTGTTGAGCTAAGAAGGAGAGAGACGCATCAAGGCCTAGGGTAGCCTACACCTGGTGAGCCGTCTTTCCCTAGGGTTTGACTAGTGAAGCCTTGCTCTAGCAACACGTCACTTTCAAACTTTCTTGTCTTGGATCAATCATCTTTTGAGCTAGCCGTTTTTTCCATTGAGCTCAAGAAGGAGGAGAGAGTACTGAGGCCTAGGTTTTTCTACACCAAAGTGAGCCTCTCTCCCCTAGGGTTTCATCTTTGAGGCCTTGCCATATCAACACCTCAAATTTTAACTCTCTTGTCTTTAGTTTCATCATCTTCACTTATTCCTTCATCCCTTGCATCCTCTTTTTGACTCCATATACCCTAGGAGCGCACTGATCTAAAGCCTTGTGTGTTGAGTAACTTGATCCTACAAACTTCCAATACTTTGAACAAACCCTAACCATTACTAACCTTAGCCTAGACTAATTCTACTAACCCTAGTGTTGTCGTCATCTCCTTGTGCTATAAACATCTATATGCAACATTTATTTCATCTTTAAAGCAATCGAATGGTTGGCTAAGGCGTTGTTCCTAAAGTGTTGATATTGTTACATTGATTGCCATTAGCATTTATTGTGAAGTGATATTTTAATCATTTCTATTGTACAACTTTGATTTGCTTCATCAATAATATTGTTTATCAATTCCTTATTATCAGGAAGTCAATTATTATATGAAGTACTAACCAACAAGTAAGCTTGCATATGTATAGTTTCTTTGTTGCTTTGTCTCGGGCAAGTACACTTCTTGGTTACTACTTCCGGTTATCTTTTATTTTTATTAGCTATTAAGCTGGACTTTCTGATCAGGTGGTGACTTGTGAGGGGGAATATTATCACTTAGCCTTCTAAGCCCTTTTGCCTTCTCAAAACCCCAGGTCACCGGGGACGTCTCCCTTGAGCCTTACCTCCATAAATAGAAAGAACCTTCCCATCGAGGTAATAGTGGGTGGGATTGGTTCAGTTATGCTAGTTTGACCTCTTTTCATCCATCTATTAGCCTAACTACAAATTGTGCGATAACACCCCCAATAATTGGTCCTGCGCATATGTGCGCGCCTTGCTGCACCCATACAGTGCGTATGTATGCATCCTACTGCACTAGTCCGATGTGTATGTACGCGCCTGTTCCTTCTTTACTACACGTACAATATTTCCTGCGACTCTGTACGGCCCGATCTGTGGTTTTACCTATTGCTCCTCTGCTGCCCAAATCTATCCCTTCTACCAGATTTTTCTATTATTTCTTCCTTCTCCTTTGGATTGAGCTGATATCTAGATGAAAGTCCTCCTTCACCTTTGTTGAGATCCCCTTGAGAAAAATTCCTTTGGTCTCTCTCTATGAGTCACCGACTCCCATAGATGTCTCCAAGATGTCTTCTCCTTTCACCTTGGCTACCTTTTATAACATTGAGTTGTACTCTAACCCTAATCTCCAAAGTCATTAAAAGTTGAGATTAGATCTCACCTCACTTGAGATCAATGGATAAGATTCATTTAATTCACTGATGCTAATCAGTTTAGCATTTCATATAATTAAACTCACTTTAACTATAAAAAGACATTCACTTTAATAATTCCTTTAATTAAAGTGAATTTCCAAAGTTTCTAAAAGGTCCTTTGGACTACTTCCACACGTCTGACACTTGACCGATGTGGAAGTACCTGTCCGATGCTACAAACATCAACATGGTCCATGGACTCTAGAGAGATTACAAGTACTTGGTCTCATTAAAGATTCACATGTTAAATTAGTTATGTATCCTGACATTTCTGTTTTAATGGATGTGGTTGTCATTGATGCTTCACATTCCTAGGGAATGTTATTCACTGGAAAGTGGGCTACTAGTTTGGGTGGTAGTTTGAAAACGGATTTATCTTATGCAACCATCCCAACTTGTGAAGGTACTTTCGTCACTTGGTATCGGGAACAACCCAGAAGGTTTCAAGTGGAAAACCCAAATGAAATAGTGAATGAATTCATTTGTACAGTGGATGATGACATGGGAAATTACATGGTCCTCTCACATTCGTTGGCCCCAGAAATCAAGGAGAAGGAATTAAGGGAGACAAGTACTAAAAGTTGGAATATGCACTTTGATGGAGCATAATAATGCAGATTTTTTGTTCAAGTTTCTTGCTATAAATAATGTTTTTATCTTGAAGGATTCACCCCATTGTTTGCTTTGGAATTCATGCCCACTCTTTTATTTTTGTACATTCACCAACATTTCTTGCTTTCATGTATTTCCTTTACTAGTTTTACTTTATGATGTTCAATACTTTGATTTATGCTTAATGGAGTCTAACTTGATTGCTAAGGCTGTAAGGATTGAGAGACCTAGTAGTAGCCTTAGGATCCTAGTTTCATAGATCCATTCACCTATACTCTTCACCCAAGTACAGTGATCCGAGACCTCTCTCTGCCCTTGCATATTGTCAAGGAAGCTAAGACTGAAGATCATGAACTCAATGGGATGAAGAGTCAAGGGGATGAACTATCTGTAATGTCCTAGACACTATGTGATTTATATGCAGTTCTACTATACCAAACAACCTCCTTTTTAACACAACAAAGATTTAAAACAACAAGCACAAAAAGGGTGCATGGCATACAACTGAAATACTGATGTAACATAGCAAAGATTTATTATTTTATTTCAGCATATAGCAAACAATAGCAGCTGTAAAAACTCACTAAATTTTGCTTGCAAATACAAAAGATATGGGTCTGTACATGACTGTCTAGCTGAAATATTCTATGTTGTAAAAGTGAGGCAAAACCCTCAAATTCTGATGTTGGACTTTCGTCAAACAGTTTGCATGTCTCTGAGATTATGGCTGTAGATGAAGATTTGATTGGACAGCGATATAATTCTTGGCTTTGCTAGCTTTTTAGTGGTTTTCTAAACCCTTATGACTCCCCAATGAAGTGCCAATGGTTGTATTTTAATTTTAAATGAAACCCACAAAAATATTGGAGCAAACATTCATATTTAAATGGCAAAACGGGCTAAACTTTGGCTGTATATTATTAAAAACATTGCTGAATCATTATCAACTACAATGAGGTAGGAATACCTCTCAAAAACGATGTAATTTGATTGTTGTAGGAAGATGGGACACTTGCAAGCTCACGCAGCCATAAAATTATGATCAAACTGTCCCCCACGAATTGGCAAAATGGGGGCGATTCATACCATTACTGTTCAGCCATCTGAGGGAGCGATCTGACAGCCACAATTTGATGACAATCCTTTCAATACACAATAGATAGCTATCCAAAGGGGGTCGCCCAGCAGCCACAACCTCCCCTCTCTTCTTCCACGCCACCCAAGAGTAACACGCAGCCTCCACTCGTTTTTTTTTTTCCTTCCACGCAGTAGTAAGAGGGAATATGCCCAACGTTAAGGGAAATGGATGCAATTAGAAGAGATCCCACCAGCTACAACTTGTCCCCTGCTCTCCACGCAACACCAAACCTGATCCACACGCAGCCTGGGAGATGGGATGCACGTCCTGTTGGGTAACACGCAGCCCCACAAGGAAATAACACTACTACAACAGGGATATACGTTCCCACTACAAAGGAACTCTCCCAGGTAGAGGAAATTCGACCCAGCAAGGAGTAACTCAGCCTCCACACTCCAGAAAATGCAGCCACACACCCAATTCGTCCTTCCTTCACCAAATCTGTAAACAAAATCCTCTCCTTAACGAAGATCTTCGAATCACATTGCCGATGTCTGCAAATGAGAAGCCAGAATGACTTCTCTAATCTCACGACTAGGGCAGTTGGTTTCACTGCCGAATCTGAGATTCCAAGGCTAGAGCAGATAGTTCCACTGCCAAATCCGAGGTGCTGAATGGGTTTCCACTGAAACTCTCGTTTGCTCACCAAGCTCTTCTCCAAAATCAATTTCTCAAAATGAGTAGTCGATAATCACCTTTCCCCCTCAATCGTCCTTTTATTCACTTGTCCTTTTCTTCCATTAAAATATTCATTTAATTATTAATTGGAGAGAAATACCCTCAAAGAGGGGTTTATTAATGATAAACTCACTTTTCCTAAGTTTCACTTTATAATTCGAAAGTGACTTTACCAATATCGTTTCCCCAACTAATTCGTCTAATGGTTTACGTGAAACTGTGTAAACCACCACGGTATTCTGTCTGCCTAGGAAAAATGGGACATTACAGTCCTCCCTGCCCAAATTTTCTTGTCCTCAAGAAACTTCAAACCTGGAAACTACAACACCTGTTTGTTTTCCCAAGTAGCATCCTTCACAGGCAGACCCTGCCATTTTACCAAGTACTCCCTGACTTCCCTGTCATGGAATTTCCATCCTCAAACCTGCAGAATCCCTTCGGGGCTTGTGGCCCACCACCCCCCATCATCCCAATGGGGTAACCCCTATGAAACAACCTCCTCAAAAGTGCCCTCTGTCCTGTACCTGCTCCCATACATCTTCTGCTGACTTCGGCCCACCCTCAGGTTCTCCTTCAGTGCTCTTAGAATGTCCTGGCCATCTGGTAACCATCCTCGAACCTGAGGAGCTCTACAGTCGCCGCATGCTATGTCTGCAAAGATCAAGACCTCATAGTCGTATTGCACCTGAAAAGGGGTCATACTGATAGACATGTGAAAAGTGGTGGAATAACAGTACTCCCCGAGATGTAACCATATCACCCAAGCACTCTGTTGTTCTGCGATGAAGTTCCACAAATACCCTTCCACCCAAGTGTACCCAAACTCAATCTGTCCACCAATCGGTGGGTGGTAACTAGTACTTGAGGTCAACTTGGTACATACCAACCTAGAAAACACCTGCCAAAAACTTCCCGTGAATCTGCTGTCCCTGCTACTGACAATGGCTTTATGCCACCCATGTAAATGGAACATCTCTCTAAGAGATAACTCGATCACCGGTGCTGCTGAGTAGTCTAAAGGAATGGTAGAGAAGTAGGCAAGCTTGGTGAGTCGGTCCACCATGACATAGATGCAATCCTTCCCTTGCATCTTCAATAACCTGGTGATAAAATCCTTGGGGATGCCTCCCCCCCCCCTGATCGTGAAAAGGTTGTAATGATTCGGCTGGATGTATGCGCTCCACCTCATTCCCCTGGCGAACTTCACACTCTTGGAGATGCCTCTCTAACTTGTCTTTATAGGCCCTGGGGTGCCTATATGAAGTGGTAATCACTGCTCGAGTACCCTCCTCTAATTCATTGATGTGCTCGAATCCCCGGTCTGGAGGCCTATCCGAAGGTACATTACCAAAGACATCATGCCCCTGAAACAAGTCCTGTATCTCTCTCGAAAAATTTGGCTCCCTGCCCTTGGTCCTCTGTACTAAAATATGAAACTCCGCGACCCATGCAATGTCATCCCGTCTCATCACTACCTCCATCTTCTTCGCAGTTACAACCTTAGGAGGATACGTGTTCATGCCCCGTAGAACTACTCTCTTGCCGTCCTGACCCTGGAACTCCATCTCCATAGTCTGATAGTTAGTGGAGTACCTCCCTAGGGAGTATAGCCACTGAAATCCAAGCACCACATTGGTGTCAGGTATCTTAACCACGTAGAATTCATCGGTGATCATCTAGTTTTCCAGGTTCAATGTCATCTGTGGAACATACCTGGTGTAGTCTAGTGTGTTCTCCCCTGGTATGACCACTGAGAAACCCCCAAAAGACTCAGGGGAAATGCTCTTTTGTTACACTAATGAAGAGTCTATAAAGTTGTGGGATGCCCCACCATCGACCAAAACTGTCACTCGATGTCCCTGCACTCCTCCCCTCATCCTGAAGGTGTGAAAACTGGGTATGCCGGAGAGTGATGCTATAACCCCTCGTGTTTCCATCGATGCCTGCTTTGCCTCTATCATCGGTGAATCCTCCTTCTGCCCCTGTTCCTCTTCTTCCTCATCATCCCCACTATCGGAAAACACCTCTATGTAGTGTGCCTTGGCCTTGCCTGCACACTTGTGACTTGGTACCCATGGTTCCTGACAACTGAAACACAACTTCCTCCTCCTGAGATCCTGCCTTGTAGCATCATCCATCCTGTTCCTGCCTGTCCCATCCCTCTGTGGCTTTCCTGCCCAATCCCTCTGCTGAGGTCCTATACCATCCCTCTGTGGTGGTGTCGTGTCATCAAACTTCGTAGGGAAGTCCGGCCTTGGGGTGAACTTGGTCTTGGGGACGGACTCCTTTAAGTCTCTTGCCCTACCAACTGCATCCTGTAGCGTAGTAGGCTTGTAAGCCTTCACCCATCCTCGGAGTGGCTCGGCTAGCCCCTCTGTGAACAACATCAACAAACGGGCCTCGGAGATATCGGTGACCATCACTGATATCCTCTGAAAATATGATATATATGCATCTGCCGACCCAGTCTGTTTCAACTGTGCCAAGTCTCTAAAAGACATCTCAGGATCTTGTCTGTCAAATTGGTGCACCAGTGTACCTGTAAACTCAGCATATGTGACAATGCGGGCATGACCCAGAGTGGTCATCCCGTGGTACCACCAGTCATGTGCCTCACCCTCCAAGTGTAATGTAGCCAACTTAATGGCATTTGTCTCTACCATGGGGTTCATCTGGAAGTACGTGTCGAGCTTCTGCACCCAAGCTCATGCCGTGCACTTCGATGTCCCATCGAAGTATGGCAAAGTGAGCTTGCCCACTGTGCATTGTAACTCGTAGCTCTGTGTGGGACCCCTATTGAAGAATCTTGTCTTGTTTCTCCCCTTGAAGCTACATAACTCGACAAAAGTCATAGCTTCACTCAAATCCAGATCCATGGCCTTGTATTCCTGGAAATAAGTTGCTAGTGGCTCGTCCTGCTCTACCTGTCCTCTTGTACCTATCTTCGCTGGTCCTAAAAACTTAGGCATGGTAGATCTAGGAATATTGCTATAGTCATGAGGGCAGTTCTGAGGGCCGGTCCTGGAGGTGATCACCTCAACATGAGGCCTATGTGTGTTTCCCCCTTCTTCCATCTGCCCTCTTTGGCTGCTCTCCCCCTTTTCTTCACCGTGCTTGCTCCCTAGAGCATAACCTGTGATTCTGCCCATGAACTCTCGGGTCTCTCTCTGGCCCTCTGCAATATCCTGTAAGGCTTTCATAAGCCCTCTGAACAAACCATCCTCTCTGTCCTCTGGCAAATTTGCGTTTTTCTCTGGAGTACCCTCCATCTCTTCTTCTCTGCCCTCTATGCTTCGGTACCTCCTGCGCCTATAAGTGATGTTCTTTAGCCCTTCCTCAGACATCAATGTTGCCCACAGCTGGCCAAGAACATGCTCTGATACCACTGAAATATTCTATGTTGTAAAAGTGAGGCAAAACCCTCAAATTCTGATGTTGGACTTTCGTCAAATAGTTTGCATGTCTCTGAGATTATGGATGTAGATGAAGATTTGATTGGACAACGATATAATTCTTGGATTTGCTGGTTGTTTAGTAGTTTCCTAAACCCTTATGACTCCCCAATGAAGTGCCAATGGTTGTATTTTAATTTTAAATGAAACCCACAAAAATATTGGAGCAAACATTCATATTTAAATGGAAAAACGGGCTAAGCATTGGCTGTATTTTATTAAAAACATTGTTGAATCATTATCAACTACAATGAGGTAGGAATACCTCTCAACAACGATGTAATTTGAATGTTGTAGGAAGCTGGGACACTTGCAAGCTCACGAAGCCATAAAATTATGATCAAACTATCCCCCACGAATTGGCAAAATGGGGGCGATTCATACCATTACTGTTCAACCATCTGAGGGAGTGATCTGACAGCCACAATTTGATGAAAATCCTTTCAATACACAATAGACAGCTATCCAAAGGGGGTCGCCCAGCAGCCACAACCTCCCCTCTCTTCTTCCACGCCACCCAAGAGTAACACGCAGCCTCCACTTGTTTTTTTTTTCCTTCCACGCAGCAGTAAGAGGGAATACGCCCAACGTTAAGGGAAATGGATGCGATTAGCAGAGATCCCACCAGCTACAACTTGCCCCCTGCTCTCCACGTAGCACGAAACCTGATCCACATGCAGCTTGGGAGATGGGATGCACGTCATGTTGGGTAACACACAACCCCACAAGGAAATAACACTGCCACAACAGGGATATACGTTCCCACTGCAAAGGAACTCACCCAGGTAGAGGAAATTCGACCCAGCAAGGAGTAACTCAGCCTCCACACTCCAGAAAATGCAGCCACACACCCAATTTGTCCTTCCTTCACCAAATCTGTATACAAAATGCTCTCCTTAATGAAGATCTTCGAATCACACTACCGATGTCTGCAAATGAGAAGCCAGAATGAATTCTCCAATCTCACGGCTAGGGCAGTTGGTTTCACTGCCGAATCTGAGATTCCAAGGCTAGGGCAGATAGTTTCACTGCTGAATCCGAGGTGCCGAATGGGTTTCCACTGAAACCCTCGTTTTCTCACCGAGCTCTTCTCCAAAATCAATTTCTCAAAATGATTAGTCGATAATCACCTTTCCCCCTCAATCGTCCTTTTATTCACTTGTCCTTTTCCTCCATTAAAATATTCATTTAATTATTAATTGGAGAGAAATACCCTGAAAGAGGGGTTTATTAATGATAAACTCACTTTTCCTAAGTTTCACTTTATAATTCGAAAGTGACTTTACCAATATTGTTTCCCCAGCTCATCCGTCTAATGGTTTACGAGAAACTGTGTAAACCACCACGGTATTCCGACTGCCTAGGAAAAACGGGACATTACACTAGCTCGCCCTCCAAACAACAAATGAATGCAGTCCAGAAATCCGCTCCCTTCACAAGTGCTCGACCCGGATGCAATGGATACTCGATCAATGTTGATATGCAATTTCTCTTCGCCTCACTCAGCCAGATAAGATAAGATAAGATAAGATAACTTTATTAATGTCCAACTAATGACCACAAAGTAGGTCAAAGGGACTGTTGAGTACAATGATTTTTATTCAAAGCGGGAGTACCAAATGGTCTCCTATAAAGAGATACAATGCATGAAGTAAAGAGTAGACAATGCAAACTGGGCTGAAGTATGAGGGATCTTCAACCGCAACCACAAAGTTCCGCAATGGGGTAGAGATGCACTGGCGGAGAAGATCCAGGAGCTAATAGGTCTGAGGATCAAACCCATCTCTCCTAACATCCGAGGCTGAAAGAAGGAAACTCAACAAGGTTTGTTGGTTCGACGAAGAATAAGTGGGGAGTGCGGACCATTCATTGAATCATTGCCTAGTGGGGTGCACATGCTGCTGAGGTCTAGAGGACCTATTCTATCTCCCAGGAAGGGATCTAAGACGGATCTATCGTTGAGATCTCATGGGACGGGGTGAGGTCCCACAGATCCTCACTGATCTAGGGTCTGGATATGTACTAATATCCGATGGTCTGTTGGTGCCCTGTCGGAAGGTTGTACCTTGCAAAATGTTGTGATCCTCTGAGTGGGGTCTGGTCTGATGGGAGGCTAAAGAATATGTGTTTGGAACCTGAGAGCCTCCTTCATATATAGGGCCAAACATCTTTGATCGGGATACTTGAAAAATTCGGCGAGGGTCTGAGAACCCCTGAACATGCAATGGAATCTTCCTCTGATCTTGTAGTAAATGGGGCATCCAAAAATGAAGTGCACTTCGGTCTCCACTTCCTGTAAATGACATACCTGGTATGTTTTGTCTGATTTATCAATCTGGTAGTTTGTCTCTACTTGAAGTCTATGAGAACCCACTCTGAACTAGCCTAGAGGGATAAGAAAAGAATGCATCCAGTGACGAAATGTATACTGGGGTCAAACAATAAGCCTGTCTCTCAACTCCAAGAAGTGCTCGAAGGAAAATGAGAAAGTCGACCCACAAATAAAGAATGTTTCCCAAAAGAGAAAGGGGCTCTGTCTCCACAATAAATCGCTCCCTTAGTCACAGAAAATGCGCCCAACACACAGGAAATGGCTCAGAAGGGAAACCCACGATTTTTTCTTGATGAACTCAACTTCTAATAGCCATTAACTCAACTCATTGATGAAATAATCAGCTCAACAGAAAGAAATAGCAGCCCCACGCAATATAACTCAGTTTGAAGACAAGAACTCGGCCCCAATGCCAATAAACTCACCAAACAAATGAGTATCTCGCCCTTCATACGAGCAGCTCGACCCTATCTTCAAGAAAACTCATCATATAGTCCAAAAACATAGCCACTATCCTTCTTCACCTTCTTCAAGCCAGAAATCGACCATGTGAATAAAAATGTTGCTGCCAAAGACCACAGCTAAACAATACTGAAGCAAACTGGAGAAATCTGAAATGATCTCTTCCTAATGGACCAGTTAGGGTGGATAGTCTCAACACCGTAACTAATCTCTGAAATCTCCCGTAGGATTTTTGTCCCAAGAGTTCACAAAGCCACAAAGAGCTCTCTCAAAGAAATTTTAGAAAATGTCAAGTCAAGAATGAGAGAGGGCACCCTCCTTTACCCTTTTATTCTTTGGTTGACCCTTTTGCGACCTTTTTATCTTTTAATAAGTTTAAGTGACTTTTCATCTTCCCAATAGTCATTTAGGCACCTTTTTTAATTACTTACTCAATGTTGCCCTTTTTAAAAATAATTTAATTCTTGCTCCGGTGACATTAATTAATTATTAATTCCCTTTTCCCTACTGACTATAGCCTACGGGAATTACTTAGGCTATTTCATCAATTCTCCTGAGAGCTCGTATGGAAAGGGACATTACAATCCTCCCTTCTCGAGATTGCTTGTCCTCAAGCAACTGCAAATTCAAATGTTGCAATATCTGATCATTTTCCCATGTGGGATCTGTTACAGCACAAGTTGTACGTTGGGCAAAGGCTGACCCAACCACAAAAACAAGTGCTACAACTTGGGATTCCTACACCCAATTGTTGAGATTTGGATACCTTGGAAAGTGGTCCCCATGTGCTTATGAGTCTCTAAGCACAAAGGGGGAAGACTTTTACCCTCATACTTTACTTTATGATTCTAATTTCACTTTGACTTAGGAGTTTTAAGTCAAAAGTGAAATATGTCACTTAAGTCATAAAGTGACAATTAA
>JASDQU010013994.1:128038-139005 GCA_032191745.1 Picea mariana | reverse complement strand
TACTGTTCCTGATTGTTTCAACTTTGTCAAATGGCCCAAATGGTTGGTGTCCATGTCAAAGTGTTCATAAATCTCAGTCACAAATTGGGTCCAAGAAATATACCATTGACGAGAAGTTTTTCTCCATTGCCACCATTGCCAACGTTATTGATCTAGATGGAGAACACCATACCGGAGCTTGGCCAAGTCATCTGTAATTCCGTATAAAGAGAAATAATGTTCCATTTGGGTTACCCAACCAGTGGGGTACGAGCCATCAAATTTGGTCACCTCCACCCATGGAAGGCATAGGTCACGTTGAAAGTGATGAGGCTGAAAGGTATGGGAATGGGAGGAATTTTCACTGTCAGTCTTTGGAGGTGCTTCATAGAAATGGTCATCTGTAGGGATCTTCAGTTTGGTGCAGAGNAAAGACAGATTCAAGCTGGGTGGTCAGTTCTTGTTTGACTTCCTCCATTGAGGACTGCATGGTTGTATTTATGGTAGCATTGATGGGCGAATCGATGGAGGCAACAGTAGCACTGAGTAGTTTCACTTCTTTTTGGGTTTTGAGGAAACCAGATTGCAAGGTGTTGCAGCGAGCTTCCAGGTCTTGGCTACGGGTATGGGCCATGAGGACGGGTGAACTGAAAAGGGGCGGGCGAGGTCAAAACTTTTGCTGAAAAATGATATGGATGAATGTGATGAGAGCGAAGAGATGAATCTAATGGAATAGGTCTCAAATAACGGTGAAAAAATTTCCAGACTTTTTTTTTTTTTACACCTGCACAATTATACTCCAGTCTGAAGAATACTTCACTGATGAAATCCACAAATGATTAACCAGAAAGAAATGCATATTTACTTGGCAAACCGAACATAGTTGCGCCGCAATAGATCTTGTCTGTTTTAATTTGTTTATGTTTCTGTCCCCCAAGGGTTAGGTATTCAAGGGTTCTATAGACAAGGGTTTTCCCTGTGCTATAGCTCTTTGATATATGTGCAGGGTCCAATACTAGTACTTGACCCAATATCTTAGGGCACTAACTAAGGAGGATAGACCGTACCCATAGCCGTACTACCCGACTACCCAAGTACTAGAGAGTATCTTCCCAAGTGTTGTTCTCGGTGACACTATAGCAGTCCGATGATCGATAGGTTTATCTAAAGAGGGCTTCAAGAAATCTAGGCCGATCCGTACACAGGTGTTGTCTGATGCGCTACCACTCGAAGGGGTACCAACAAGGGTTACAAGGGTGGCCAACAGATGTGCGCTTAAGAACCACTTGTATTTCCTGCATGTATGAATCCCTCAACCGTGGATTTATGCACATAATGACAGATCTTTGTGGCTTAAAGACGCCAGAATATGTCTCTACCTTGAAAAAAAATTCCCACAATTTCTGCCAAGGAAAGTGCTCTGATACCACTTGCAATATACCAGATATAAAAAGTATGTAGAACAGAATTGAAATGCTAGAAATGGCAGAATAACAGTAATATAACCAACATAATCTCCACAATAACACAAAAATGATATAACAACAACAACAAAAATAGCACTTTGATTCAGAAATCAATGTTCATAGGCCTCCTCGAGGGGGAAACCTCCAGTCGAGCAACACTCTGTTACAATAATCTTCAAGCTAGGGTTTTCATACCCTTGACCCTTATTTATACTAAATATGTTTATCAAGAGAAGCATCTAGAGAAAGATTCTTCTAGAAGCAAAAGCTTCTATTAGGTCTTCTTACATCCACTTTATTCCATTTTATTGAAAGGCCTTATTAATATTGACCTTTATTACATCTGAATATATTGATCTACCTATGTGCGGGTTAGGACCCTAACAGGTACCTAGATTTGTGGAGAAATAAATCCAAATACAATTTTGACATGCTCCAAAATGATTTCATGTCTTCTTTCAAAATGGTCCTACTACATTGAGGTTGTGACTAGAGGTTGCATCCTTTCTCACTAAGAAAGGAAATTTTGAAACTATTTCAGTTCCATGGGAAACCATTCTTGTTACCTTTCAATGTGTTTGGTTGACTCTTTGTAATCGACACATCAACAGCTCAAGATGCAAGAGATAACGTCAACACATCAACAGTTCAAGACACAAGAGATAATGTCTTGATTTCACAAGGCGCAAGAGAGTACAGTTAATAATTAATCATTCTTCAATAATATTTAAAGGTGCACAAGTATCCATGTTCTAATTCAATCAGGAACTTCATAATTCATTGGCGCAATAGAAACTAGTTGTTTTTTTTTTAAGTAAAAAAGAGAGCGGATCCTTTATATTATATCATAGACAAAATATACATATGTCCTTGGGCTGCCAAATGTTCCGCCAAAAAGCGGAAACCAAAATAGATGGAAGCCCTGGATAACCATGTGAAAAGAGTCAGACTACCATCTGCCCTACTCAGAGGAAACCAGGGCAAGTGGCGGTCTATAATCTGCAGAATTGTACATGATAACTAAAATTGAAAGAAAAATAAACATAAAATAAGAGTTTTAATAGACATAAACCCCAACCGGAGCTGAGAAACTAAACAAAACCAGAAGGAAAATGTATCCACTCTATTACCCTTTGAGGTCTTCATTGTCAAGGTCTTCACTGGGAATCTCGTTCCGAGCTAGAAAGGCATAGAGTCTCATGCATGTCGGACATATTTTCTTTGCTGGCATGTTGGAAAAAGGCTCATAGAGCATGTCTATGCGTTGGATCATGAGTGTGCCACAGTAGGCTTGGTCTGCCATATGGCACCTCAATTAGAACACCAAATCAATATGTTATGGGTGGAAGAAGGGTGGAGGGACATGCCATTGATCCGAGGGTGTTGGAATAGGAGGTGGCGCGAGGACCGCACCACCCTCCTTCGATGTGCTCCCATCCTTTGCCTTGTTTGCTGCATCCCACTTTCCATTCTTCGTGCCCTCTTGGTGTCCAATTGTCACTCTCCACTCCTCAACCCCTCCCTCTGCTCCTTTCCCTGTGTTCCCAGGCTCGTGCTCTAAGACTGTGAGTGGAGTGAGACCCTCCGAGAGTATGTCATTCTAGGCCATTTGGAGGCACTCTTATGGAATTTCCTCCTCACTGTAACAGACTGGGAAATCCTCCATTGGTGAGGCCATGGTTCTTACACTATGGTGAACCGCTATACCTACCCGAGTTTCATCCCTAGGGAGGCTAGATGGAGGCTGTCAATTTTCTAGCATCGTGAAGAGCATGTCCTTTGGAGGGAGCTGGATGGCCTCTTCCAGGATGACTTTCTCCATAAAACCTGTTGGAGGTGACCAAACCATCCTTTCCCTGTCATCTCTGTGAGCAAGATGAGCTCTCTAGGTGCGAGCAATTGAGATCACCCTCTCAAGTTCTTGTAGCCATTTCTGCCTTGCAACCATGGTGTACTAGGCTAGGCCATGACGTGGATTTTCACTCTCCCGGGGCATCAAGAGGATGAATCTATTGGTGAAATTACAGTGGATGCAGCAATGGTCGCTCCCAAGCTCTAGATTGCGAGCCTAGTGCAGGCCAAAAATGAAATGAGGAAGGTAGATGTATTGGTGGATAATAACCGGTAGGTGTGACGAGACGACTTCCATGACCGCCTTCCTAACATTGAATTCGATAGTCGCCTGGCTATTCAGGCGAGGGGAAATTCCCATGGTTGCTGCCTTGCAGTTATGGCTAGCTCCCATTTTTAATGTTGAGGGGATGGGAGCCGACCATCCTTATTTATGCCCTGCTTGGCCCTGTGGGACGTGGCACTTGAGTGATGCATGTCACCCCATCTGGGGAAATAGAAACTACTTATTAATCCATCACACATAATAAATTTAATGGCGCGAGTAAAAACTGTTAAACCAA
This sequence comes from Picea mariana, assembly GCA_032191745.1. Taxonomy (NCBI): domain Eukaryota; kingdom Viridiplantae; phylum Streptophyta; class Pinopsida; order Pinales; family Pinaceae; genus Picea; species Picea mariana. Next base: position 135,146 of record JASDQU010013994.1, on the reverse strand, counting down.
CATACATCACAAAGATAATTTATTTTGTGCAAGATGTCTAATATCTACATCAAGCACTCTTGTTAAATCGTAGTTTAATTCGCGCAATAAGTATATCTTCTTGTACACCCTTCCTTCATTACTTTTCCATCTGTGCAAAATACTAAGGTCCATCCAAAATTTATTCAACATTAGATATTTATGTGCGGGAGAAATCTATCGTCTAGAAAAACCATTTCTTTCATTTCTTTTCCATCTGCGCATAATAGAATATATGCTAAACTTAGACACTTCTTCCATCTTTAATTAAGGACAATGAAAAAGGGGATAATACATATGGAGTAATGAATCAAGCGCATAATTTCAATCTAACCTCATGTCGCTTAACTATTCAATTTCATGATAGAGATATCTCCTAAGCTTAGGTAAGGAGAGCTACGCCTTCAACATGTGAATCCCAAAATTGATGTTGTGGTTAGATCCTGTTATCCTAATTACTACATGGTTAGGATTTTCATCTCAACAAGTTGAATTTCATCTTGGTATATTATATTGATCTTCAAATTTCCTAATAAGTAATTCAATTTTGTGATTCGAATAGTGAGGTTCAAGAAGAATTAAAAAGATTATTCGGATAACATTCTTAAGTTGAGAATTGAATTCAAGCAAGGGAACAATGAGTATTATAATGAATGTCAGTTATTGTGCAAAAAATCTAACTTAAATTCCTTAGCCAATAATCCTTAAGATTGTTAATACTTCAATTGAGGCTAACGATAATGACTACTTCCATTTACATTTGGAAATAAGTTAAAGTCATAAAAGTAGTTGCAAGGAAAGTTGAACTGAGATATCCTTTATATATAAAATAAGCACAATGCCTTTTTAATTTTCATAAAATCATTTCGTAAACTGATATAATTTTTTTATACAATTAACCACCATATCTTTTTAACTTCAAAACTTTCCATAACACATGGTTCAACCATCAATTTCTATGGGAAGGGCACAAGGAGTGATTTCAAATAGCGCATAAGCTTTGGTTGGTTGGAAAATCCGATGGGAAAGTGATAAGGCACAAATATGTTAAGAATCCACAGAGGCTACCTGCAAACACAGACTCCTGAAGGGGAAAAACGTCTAGAAGTTCAAGAGGTAAATCTATGATTTGCTCACGCATAGACTTCATTATACGGAGTTGAGTAAATTCCAACCAGGTAATGGAAGTGTCGAATTAACAAGGTCGAGATAGACCTACAAAGGCTCTCACCAACCCGAATTTTCCTGACTAACCTTACCTGGCAATGCAATATCCCCTTATCTAGTTGAATATAGATGCGAATCAGAGGGAGAAGAGTATGGCACTGAATCCGCAACCCAATGCATGGGTTCCACACTTCAGAACAACGAACTCGGGTAAGGGTATGTGTAAACCATTGTTTGGTCTTTGGAATACCACACTCAAACTAGAATCTCGGTTTCAAGACTTACAACTGAAATATCAGAGGTGGTAGCTTGCTTAGCACACTGAGCATATCGTGGTCGGGGTCGAGGAAAATCCCATGAGAGATAACTCGCAAGGAAACACAAGGATGGAGGAACTATTGTTCACGAAATGAAAGGGGCTTTCATGGTGGATCAATGTGCAGAGCACAGGCCCTTCTTCCTATGGAGTCCAAGAACCCGTGCCCAGATCCCCTACAAGACAAAACAAAATCCCATGACAGACGCATAGGAACCGAGCCCTTGAGCTAAGACAGGAGGAAAAGGGGGTCGTAAGGATTGAGGAAAAACGGGACCGGTTCTGAGACAGAAGCATCGTTCGAATGGAAGCTAAGTTGGGAGACTATGCATTCTCTGATGGCCTATCTATCCAGATATAAGGCATCCCATGAACCGATGCAATTACAAAACATTCCAATGGACTCGCAATGAGAATGACTCAAACTTAGAATCTTGTTAACCGTAGCAACGTTATTTATTGGGCAGAGTTTACTATTGCATCAATTATTCTAGGGTTCTCGATGTAGGTAGAAATTAGTTTTGGGCGTACGGATTTAGGGAGACCAAGCGATGCGTTCTTGTGCTAAAACTCTCGGCTCTTAAGGTGAAGAAAATAGAGATGCTCTGCGAAAATCACCCACCCCAACATAACCAAGCATTGTCTCGATCTAAAAAATTTTAACCATTCCCCTACCTCAAAGACCATTGACAAGAATAAATAAGTTTAAAACCTTGGAATTCCATTCAATGGTGGCATTTGGGACAAGTGGAAATCTAGGTACAAACTACTAGTTGTGGTTCAAGAAGATCTCCACCGGTTGTGTTTAGGAAAAAATAACGAATACAAATTACATACTTAGCTGAACCGGAACAGTAGTAGCGCTAGAAAAATTTCTCCTACCAGGCTACACTATCATTAATTAAACTTGCAAATTTAATATCAAGAATTACAATAAGGTTACAACATATTCTTCATCTAACTATATTCTAGTCTATTACAAATTCAATGATCAATAAAATAATATACCATAAATGTCAAAGATGTGTTTGATGACGACCCTGGCACCTGGTGTTCCCTTTCTCCGTATGCTTGTTAACCTTTGTGAATTCACCCGTACCTCCCAGCCAACACTAGGCATACTCTTCTCCCCTCTTAGCCCCCTGAGACGCAAAGGGGCCACACACAACCAAAACCAAAAAATAATCTATCACCCAGCTCACCTCACAAGGTCAATCTACCACTCTCTATCCGAGATAGGTATCCCAACTCCCACAAGAAAAACCAATCAAAGAATTTCCAGAACCATAACCTTACGCATACCAGTTGTGATCCATTCCTCTTCTCTTCCATTACTTTTATAGAGTTCTCTTAGTGACCACTTTCCAATTGCACGTTAAATTCTTTTTATTAAATTTTAATTAGGAAAAAATCTCCCCCGTACACTTGTCACCCAATCCCTTAGTTGCACCAAAAATTCATCTAATTAATTAAATTAATTTCCAATTTCCCTCACCCACCTAAAATCATTCCTAAAAACGCTCCTTGTTCTCCCTTTATTCCATCAATTTCCTTTAATGATTGAGGCATGTCTTAAATTTTAGTTGAGTTTTATTTAGGAAATTTCTATAGAATAGATTCATTTCTATGTTCCACATTCTTTTTTGCATTTAATTTCCCCTTTTTTCTAAGTTCCAATTTAACATGTCTTTGCACATAAATAGTAATTGATTCTTAGATAAATTATTTCTTCTTTAAATTCTTAATTTGATTTTTCTCCATCTCCCATTTATTAATTGATTAATTAGTTTTTAGTCCTCATACCATGTTTAGACCTAGGGTTTAAATTCAACTAGGCTTAGCATTTTTAAGGGAATTTTATAATTAATAACTTTATTCATACAACATTTTTATTTTAAGGTTGATCACGTCAAATAAAATATTTTTTTCTAGGCACCTAGGTTCATTGACTCACCAGTGTTAAAAATCCTTACGTGCCCTTCAAGATGCACTACGTTTTCCAAGGGTGCCACTTTCCTTCATTCATGTTTCATTGATGCGATTTTCCCTTCAATACGCATTACATGCTCCAAGGGTTCCACTCGCCTTTGACTGATTTTGGTAGTTCTCCAACCCTTGGAGTCAATACTCCATCAGGATTCCTTGAGGGAGACTAAGGGCCTATAAGGAATAAGGACCCTGCGTTATTATGCACCCCTTAGAATCTTCATGAGCGACTGTCTTAGTCTGCCCTCATGGAATCGTGGATCTCTTGAACTAGGTAATAATTAACCTAAAATTTGAGCCACAACGAGAGTGCTAGTAGGCTATGGAAGGGTTTCTGCCACACCTCTCCCTCAATATCTCTTGTTGTCGTGCATGGCCCCTTTAATCCTAATGTGAGTCTTATTAGAAAGAAATCGTCAGCATGCATCCATCAACGAAACATGTCTACGATCCATAAAGAACATCATAATATACATGATCATAGATCACATATGCATAAGCATAAATACCCAAACCATATACATTCCACTCCCTGACTCGATCTGGAGTCCAAGGAGGTCCATCGATGCCATCGACATCCTCAATCTTTCAATAGTCCTACACACTTAGGAGAAACTAGTCAATAACACCTGTCTATACATAAATAACATAACATAACATAAAATCATAATCGACAATCTCATCATCATAATCCATAAGCGAAGTAGATAATCATATAATGAATTGAATCACTTGCACACAAGTGTACTCAAGGAATAAGTCACATCAGGTGCACGCAAGAGTGGGATGTTACATACACCCCCTCTTGTTTTAAACTTTGTCTCTAAGTTTCACAATATACAAGTGCAGAAATAAATTATCTGACAATATCTAAATGTCGAGGTATCCAATAAAAATGGAAACTGGTGATGCATATCATATGCTTCCTCCCAGGTAGTCAAGTGTGAACTATAATTGTCCCACTGGACCTTGACCTGATCGACTGTTCGACGTCGTAGCCATCAAAATGTGATGGTCCATAATGCGGATTGGATCTGTCGTGTGAGCACCTTCATCCGACACCCATAAAGAAATCAAGTCAATCACATGTGTAGGATCACTAATATTATGTCGCAAACAGATACAAGAAAATATCGCGCAACACCTCAAGAATGAGGCAAGACTAGCTGGTAGGTCCAATTCATAATTATGGTCAATGCGATCTGCATCGGAGAAACCCTTCCGCCAATCTTGTGTTTCTTTCATCCTTTTTTCTTATTGTTTGTATTTATTATTCCAATTCTTGGATCGCTTCTAGTCCTACCAACACCCCATCCTCGAGTCGATCCCAGCGCAAAGGCGTCTGACACGGTTGCTCGTAGAAAAACTCAACGGCGCCATCTTAATGGTACCTTTATGGCTGTTGTTGCACACAAACATGACCAATGACAAGAATTATTCCCAACAGTTATGTTGGTCCAACACATACATACGTAACATAACCTTCCAAAATTTGGTTTTGCTTTCAGTTAGCCTGCCTATCTCAGGGTCACATGTTGTACTAAAGTTTAGTGGTATTCTCAGGGCCTCCTGGAAATTAGTCCAAAATCGTCTTGCAAACACCAATTCCCCTATCGTATATGATTCTTTTTGGCACATCAGGAAGTCTCACAATATTGTTGAAAACATTCCAGCTATGTCAGGTGTCTGATACGTCAAGTGCACAAGAATAAAATGTGCACTCTTCGTTAGAGTATCAATGTTGGATGTAGGCCTAGTCAGGAGAAAAGGCTATTTTTGGGAAGAGAAGCATGAAAGGAGAAAATGATAGTTGGAAGGAAAAACATCACGTGTAAAGGAAGCAAGCAAGGGGAACATGCAAGGAAGAGCTAACGATGCTAGGGTTAGGGTTTTTGTAATGTATTGTAATGGTTGATGAGCCAAGAATATAAATAGGTAGTACTTAGAGGAAGAGGGGGAGAGCCGACCGAGGAAGAGAGGGTTGTAATAATTGTATGAGTCAGTAGATGGTGAGCTAGGGAAGTAGTGAGTGACTCGATACCGAGGGTTAGATCGGAGGATGAGGAGCCTAGTGCAATCTATTCAGCCTCACAAGGATCGAGGAGCCGATTGGAGAGTGTAAGATCTAAGATTGTAACATGCATGACGTGACTTGTTATTGAACTATAATAAATATCTTGAGATCCATATATTTTTGTACGTATCGCAGGAGGGGGTGAACCACGATAACACCTATGTTATGTGAATGAATATATGTGTCTTTATTGTTGTTAAATGGAGAATGTTAGATTAATGAAGTAACTAGATAGATCTGGTATTTCAAAGGCATGAATCGAATGACTGCAATAATTAGATGTTATACTGAATAAGTAAATATTACAAGATACAACCGCATATCTCCACTCATTCTCGGGTTGCAAACACCTAAGTATTGCATCCACCCATAGATCTATCTCAGGTGAGACTGCGCAGTACACTCTTTGTGATGTGTTTCCTTCTGGTCTTCCAGAGGGGCCGATAGTTTTAGAGGGATTTTGTTGGGAGCTTATTAAATCTGAAATGGGTCAATCTATGATAGTAAGGTAGGATCAAAATAACCCATAAATAATCCTAAATAGTAAATTAGAGACACACAAGAGCCAATAGTCAACTATTACGGAAATTGAGTCGTGCCTCCTTGCCATCGGTGAGAATCCCACACTGAAGTCCATCAAAATGGCCTCCATTTAATATTCTAGAAAACGTGTGGTTGTAGTAATCCAGTCGGATGTCTATGTTCATCCTTTACTTGTTGACATTCCAGAAACCTTTCCAGGTATTTAACTATGTCCTCCTTCATCCCTACCAGAAGAATGAGGGATTAAGGTCTTCCCTCATCTTAGTGACTCCAATATGAGCCATGTACACTACTCTATGAGCTTCGTTTAAGATCAAAATTTTCAACTCATCATAAGGCGATACATAAATCTGGTTATTATATCTCATTATCCATCGTTGTCCATACTAAATCCCTGAAAGTTTGGTACAAACATGGTGTCTCATCCAATAACTTCCTTAACCTCTTTATACCAATCATCATTGCGTTGTAAAGTTAGAATCCTTTCACGAAGATTCGTCTGACGAGGTATCACCAAAAATATGCGTGGTCTCCGACTCAATGCATATGCCACTTTCTTCATTGTTCCTTTTATGTAGGTAATCTCAAAATCATGCTTTCTAAGTTGTTCTGACCAACGCCTTTGTCGCACGTTCGAGTCACTTTGCGTAAAATGTGTTCCAAACCACAGTGGTCCATTTTTAGTTCGAATTTTAATCCAATCAGGTAGTGTCTCCACATTCTCAGGGAATACACAATGGTCGATAACTCCAAATCATGTGTCGCATAGTTCTCATCATGCCTTCTTAATTTCCTTGAGACATAAACGATCACTTGATCGCCTTGCATCAAGATTCAACCTAACCCTTCATTGTATGTGTCTACGCATACTAGGAATTCCTCGTCCCTGTCAGGGAATTTTCTTTTGTATCGACGTTGTCGTCAACCGCTCCTTGAGCCTTTGAGATTCTTCTGTGCATTCTCGGTCCATACAAATTCTTGTTTTTCTTCTGGATTTTCATGGT
>JASDQU010013994.1:116505-127910 GCA_032191745.1 Picea mariana | reverse complement strand
CCTTCTAGTCCTTTTGTTACGCCCTATTTGTTTGGTGCTAAGAATGCATATAAATTGCATCATTGTGAAAGCTCTTATGTAGTACCTAGTTCTATCCAAAACCAAAAGTTTGGTTGGCGATTGTGCCTAACATTTCTAGCAAAGTGGACTGGTGCTCGGTCTGGCAGTTAGTCATTGCTACTTGAATCCTGTGGGACTTTCCCATCTCCACAATGGTAGTGGGTCTTGTTGACCCAACCACTCTGTCCTTTTCAACCGGACAATCTTAATTGGTCAGGTGGCTCTCAATATGTCCAGTTCCTGTCTTCGGTCTAGTCTCTTGGCCCTGAAATAGAAGGCGTTGGCCTACCAGCTTAAGATCCTGGTCTGTTCTACTGATAATCCTAACTGCGGCTATTGGTGGAGTTCCCTTGTAGGGTGCCTTCTACTAAGGAACTCATCATCGTGGTGTCATGGGCAAGGGTTCTATAGACGTATCTTCATACCAAGATGTCTTGTCTGGTTATCATCTGATGCTTCTGTGCACCAGATGTCGTTAGTTCAGACAGTCTTGTAGGAGTCCTGCCCTGACTCCTGTGGTCAATTCTTCCTCAGCTATGAGGCCTACTAGACTGCTTCGTTCAATGTTTGAGGCATTTAGATCCTCACCTTCACATGAAATTTGGATTTCAGGCTGAACATGAACTTTATTACCTACAACGTCCTCGTGTTCAGATGTGGGGCATACCGAAGTAGATCCATAAATCTGGTCTCATAATCCGGCACCATACGACCACCCTATTGTAAGGCGTTGAAATAGTCGAGCTGGTACTCAATGAATTCTTATGACAATTACTTCTCCCAGAACCGTTCCCATAACAGGGCTTTGACAACCATGTTTAACTGAGGCGGGAGCGTCTTCCACCATAGAAGACTGCTCCCCTTTAGTTGAATACCTCCATGTGGACCTTCGTGTTGGAGGTCATAAAAGCAAAGCACGAAGCACATCTCCTTGTTCTCCAACCCTGGCTCAATGACTAAGCCTTCCGTGGAACTCATGAACTCGGGAACTTAATCTTCTCGAGTTCTCCATGAATTCTACTAGTACTGGCTGGGGCACATTGTGGACCCTCAAGGGTACAAATGCCCTGGCCTCATCTCAGTATAGATGGTTAGTCAAAGCCTCTGAAATTTTTGTGGAAGGACCTTGTCAGACCATACACATCCCTTACAAAAATTGGCTCCTGCACAAGGAATTTTTCTTCCCCTTAGGGGTTAGATTCCTAGGGCGTGGGTGCTTCTGGAGGCGTCGCACATCCTTCCCCAACACCACGTATGAATCTCTGCGACATCCTCTAACCATGATTACCGCATGGACATGTTAAAATTTTAATTAGCAATAAGTATTAGTCAAGGTTTTAATTCAGTGGAAGGCATGACTATCCACAATCACAGGGTTGAACCTGCTCTGATACCATATGTAACAGCTCCTCCATTACGACAACAAAAGTAATGTACAACAGGTATTTTTTTTTTTGCATTAGGAATTTAAAACATAACAACATCATCAACACATCATTCACATATATTAACGAAACAATATTAAAGCACTAACAATCAATCACGACACAATGGCAACACATTATCACCATGAACCATGACACACATATCGATGCATTAATACAATAATTAATAACAATACAACATCATTGCATTCGATATTTAATAACGACGTGTAAACAACACAAATCATAAATCACTCAATTCATATCATAAGAATAATAATAAGATAACATCAATATAACATGAGATAACATAATGAATCCTAAGGATCATAAATATAATCACAAGAATCACACAATATACTACCCGTCCAACCTACCTTGCAAGGTTAGGACCTCCAGGACACATAAGCAATGCTCAAGAGTAGGTTCCAATTGATTGTTACCATTTACGGTCTCAGGGTTGGTGACTGATCTGAGGAACAAAGAGGTGTCTACATCCCACTAACACAATCAAGTCCAAAAACCAACTAGCTAAATCAACAACATCAATGATAATCAAAGGCGTAATAGTTTTATTTTAACCAATCATATATCATATAAATTTCCAAGACGCAAGAGAATTTAATGACTAAACCATCATACATAGACATAAGATAATGCACAATGTAATCAACTTTATTTTATCACACAAGAGTAAACAAATGAACATGCATCCACATAACCCATAGTGCTCGAGTGAGTTTCAACTTTATTTTCTTCGCGCAAGGGAAATTTAATCACATAACTAATCATACATCATCAATATTCAAGCGTGCCAGTAATATTATTTATTTATCACAACATAATCCATGGCGCAAAGGTAATCATCTAAATCTTAACTGGCATAAGAGCTATAATGCCTAATCAGTCATACGCCAAACATTAATACTTCATCTACACATCAACAGTTCAAGATGCAAGAGATAACGTCTTGATTTCACAAGGCGCAAGAGAGTACAATGAATAATAAATCATTCTTCAATAATATTTAAAGGCGCACAAGTATCCAATTTCTAATTCAATCAGGCACATCATAATTCATTGGTGCAATAGAAACTAGTTATTTATCCATCACACATTAACAAATTTAATTCCGCAAGTAAAAAGTGTTAAATCAACATACATCAAAGAGATAATTTATTTCGCGGAAGATGTCTAATGTCCACATCAAGAACTCTTGTTACATCGTAAATTAATGCATGCAAGAAGGATATCATATAGTACACCCTTCCTTCATTACTTTTCCATTTGCGCAAAAGACTAAGGTGCACAAAATTTTTATTAAACATTAGATATTTATGCATGCGAGAAATCTATTGTCTAGAACAACCCTTTCTTTCATTACTTTTCCATCTGCGCATAATAGAATAAATGCTAAACTTAGTCTCTTCTTCCATCAATAATTAAGGACAATGAGAAAGGGGATAATACATACAGAGTAATAAATCAAGTGCAGAATTTCAATCTAACCTCATGTAGCTTAACTATTCAATTTCATGATAGAGATATGTCCTAAGCGTAGGTAAGGAGAGTTACGCTTTCAACATGCGAATCCCAAAATTGATGTTATGGTTAGATCCCGTTATCCTAATTACTATATGGTTTGGATGTTCATCTCAACAAGTTGAATTTCAGTTTGGTATATTATATTGATCTTCAAATTTCCTAATAAGTAATTCAATTTTGTGATTCGAATAGTGAGGTTCAAGAAGAGTTAAAAAGATTATTCGCATAACATTCCTAAGTTAGGAATTGACTTCAATCAAGGGCATAACGAGTATTATAATCAATGCCAGTTAAGTTATTGCGCAAAAATTCTAACTTAAATTCCTTAGCCAATAATCCATAAGATTGTTAATACTTCAATTGAAACCAACGACAATGGCTACTACCATTTACATCTGGAAATAAGTTAAAGTCATAAAAGTAGTTTCAAGGAAAGTTGAACTGAGATATCCTTTATATATAAAATAAGCACAACACCTTTTTAATTTGCATAAAAACCTTTCATAAACTGATATAGATTTTTTATACAATTAACCACCATATATTTTTAACTTCAAAACTTTCCATAACAGAGGGTTCAACCATTAATCACGAGGGGAAGGGCACAAGGAGTGATTTCAAACAACGCATAAGCTTTGGTTGGTTGGAAAATACATTGGGCAAGTGATAAGGCACAAAGATGTTAAGAATCCACAGAGGCTACCTGCAAACAAAGACTCCTGAAGGGGAAAAACGTTGGGCACTTCAAGAGGTAAATCTGTGATTTACTCACACGCAGACTTTGTTATACGGAGTTGAGTAAATTCCAACCAGGTAACGGAAGTGTTGAATTAACAAGGCCGAGATAGACCTACAGAGCCCGCACCAACCTCAATTCTCTTGAATAACCTTACCTGGCATCAATCATACATTGCACGTGTAGTCTCCCCTCATCTGGCTGACTATAGATGTGAATTAGAGGGAGAAGAGTATGGCACCGAATCTGCATCTCAATGCATGGGTTCCACGCTTCAGAACAACGAACTCGGGTAAAGTACGTGTACACCATTGTTTGGTCACTGGAATACCACGCTCGAGCCAGAATCTCAGTTTCAAGAGTTACAACTGAAATATCGGATGTGGTAGCTTGCTCAGCACGCAGAGCATCTCATGGTTGGGTTCGAGGAAAATCCCATGAGAGCTAACTCGTGAGAAAATGTAAGGATGGAGGAACTGTTGTTCATGAATTGAAATGGAGTTTCACGTTGGATAATTGCGTAGATCACAGGCCCTTCTTCCTATGGAGTCCAGGAACCTGCACCTAGATCCCCCACCAAACAAAACAAAATCCCAAGACAGGCACACATGAACCGAGCCCATGAGCTAAGACGTGAGGAGAAGGGGGTCATAATGATTGGGGGAAAACAAGACCAGTTCTGAGATAGGAGCACCGTTCGACTGGGGGCTAAGCTGGGTGAGTCAATTAGCCAACATTCCAATGAAAACACAACAAGAAAGACTCAAAATTAGAATCTCATTAACCATAGCAACGTTATTTATTGGGTAGAGTTTATTGTTGCATCATTGATTCCAAATTTCTCATTGCATGTGGAAATTAGTTTTGGGCATGCGGATTTAGGGAGACCAATGGATGGGTTCTTTCACTCTAACCCTCATCTCTTAAGGCGAAGCAACTAGAGATGCTCTGCGAAAATCGCCCACCCCAACATAGCCAAACATTGTCTCAATCTAAAATTTATGAACTGTTCCCATACCTCAAAGGCCATTGACAAGGATAAATAAGTTTAAAACTATGGAATTCCATTCAATGGTGGTAGCCACGACAGTTGGAAATCTAAGTACAAACTACTAGTTGTGTTTCAAACATAGCTCCCTTGGGTTGTGTTAAGGAAACAACAACAAATACAAATTCCATACTTAGCTGAACTAGAATGGTAGTAGCGCTAGAAAATTTTCGCCTACCAGGCAACACTATCATTAATTAAACTTGCAAATTTGATATCAGGAATTACAATAAGGTTACAACAGATTCTTCCTCTAACTATAATATATTCTATTACATATTCAGTGATCAATAAAAGAAAATATTGTAACTCTCGAAGATGTGCTTGATGATCACCATGGCGCATGGCGTTCCCTTTCTTCGTCCACTTGCTAACCTTTGTGACTTCACCGGTTCCTCCCAGCCAAAACTAGGGTTACTCTTCTTCCCCCTCAACCCCCGGAGCCACAAAGGGATCATGCACAACCAAAACCAGAAAATAATATAGCACTCAGCTTGCCTCGCAAGGTCGATCTACCACTCTCTATCTGAGATGGGTATCCCAACTCCCACAAGAAAAATCAGTCAAATAATTTTGAGCAACATAACCTTATTCATAACAGTCGTGATCCATTCCTCTTCTCTGTTATTCCTTTTATATATTTTTGTTAGTGACCACTTTCCAATTTCACGTTAAATTAATTTTATTAAATTTTAATTAGGAAAAAATCTCTCCCGTGCACTTGTCACCCAATCCATTAGTTGCACGATAAATTCATTTAATTAATTAAATTAATTGTCAATTTTCCTCACCCACCTAAAAGCAATCCTAAAAACACTCCTTCATGTCCCTGTATTCCCTAAATTTTCTTTAATGACTGACGTATTTCTTAAAGCTTAGTTGAGTTTTATTTAGGAAAGTTCTCTAGACTAGATTCATTTCTATGTTCCACATTCCTTTTTGCATTTAATTTCCCCTTTTTGTCTAAGTTCCAATTTAGCATGTCTTTGTACATAAACAATAATTAATTATTAGATAAATTATTTCTCCTTTAAATTCTTAATTTGATTTTTCTCCATCCCCCATTTATTAATTTATTAATTAGTTTTTAGTCTTCATACCCTATTTAGACCTAGGCTTTGAATTCAACGAGGCTTATGAGTTTCAAGGGAATTTTATAATTAATAACTTTACTCATACAGCATTTTTATTTTGAGGCTCACCACGTCACATAAAATATTGTTTTCTAGGCACCTAGGTTCATTGACTCACTAATGTTAAAAATTGTGACGTGCACTTCAAGATGCACTATGTGTTCCAAGGGTGCCACTCACATTCATTTGTGTTTCATTTATGTGACATGACCTTCAAGGCGCACTACATGCTCCAAGGGTGCCACTCGCCTTTGATTGATTTTGGTAGTTGTCCAACCCTTGGAGTCAATACTCCATCAAGTGACCTTGTGGGAGACTAAGGGCCTCTAAGGAATAAGGAGTCTACCTTATTGCATGCCCCTTAGAATATTCATGAGAAACTGTCTCAACCTGTCCTCACGACATCGTGGATCTCTCGAACTAGGTAATTGTTAACATAGAATTCGAGCCATGACGGGAGTGATAGTAGGATGTGGTAGGGTTACTGCCACACCTCTCCCTCAATATATTTGGTTTTCATGCATGGCCCCTTTACTCTTAATGTGAGTCTGATTAGCGATCAATCGCCATCCTGCATCCATCAACGAAACATGTCAACGATCCATAAAAAACATCATAATATACCCGATCATAGATCACATATGCATAAACAAAAATACCCAAACCATATACCGTCCACTCCCTGACTCGATCAAGAGTCCAAGGAGTTCCATCGATGACATCGACATTCAGGATAAACCAGTCAATAGCACCTGTCTATACATAAATAACATAACATAACATCATAATCCATAATATCATCATCAAAATTCATAAGTGAAGTAGACAATCATATATTGAACTGGATCACTTTCATGCAAGTGTCCTCAAGGAATAAGTCACATCAGGTGCGTGCAAGAGCGGGATGTTACATACACCGCCTCTTCTTTTAAACTTTGTCCCGAAGTTTCACAATATACAAGTGCATAAATAAATTATCTGACAATATATAAATGTATAGCTATCCAACAAAAATGGAAACTGATAATGCATATCATATGCATCCTCTGAGGTAGCTGATTGTGGACTATAATTGTCCCACTGGACCTTGACCTGATCGACTGTTCAACATTGTATCTTTCAAAATGCGATGGTCCTGAATGCGGATTGGCTCTGCCGTGTGAGCACCTTCGTCCGACACCCACAAAGAACTCAATTCAATCACATGCGTAGGATCACTAACATAATGTCGGAAATACATACAAGAAAATATCGCGCAATGTGTCAAGATTGAGGCACAACTAGTGGGTAGGCCCAATTCATAATTATGTTCAATGCAATGCGCATCAAAAAAAACCTTCCACCGATCTTGTGCTTCTTTCTTCCTATTTTCTTATTGTTTTTATTTGTTCTTCCAATTCTTGGATCACTTATGGACCTCCCAGGACCCTATCCTCGAGTCAATCCCAGTGCAAAATTGTCCAACAAGGTTGCTTGTAGAAAAACTCAATGGTGCCATATTAACGATACCTTGATGGTTTTTGTTGCACACAAACTTGGCCAACGGCAATAACTATTCCCAACGGTTATGTTGGTCCAACACATGCATATGTAACATAACCTTCCAAAATTTGGTTGTTCCTTCAGTCAACCTGTCTATCTTAGTGTCACGTGCTATAGTAAAGTTTAGTGGCGTTGCTAAGGCCTCCTTGGAATTAGTCCAAAATCGTGTTGTAAACACCGATTCCCCTATCAGATATGATTATTTTTGGCATGCCATCCAGTCTCACAATCTTGCTGACAAAATTTCAGCTATGGTAGGGGCTTGATACGTCGGGTGCACAAGAATAAAATGTGCACTCTTCTTCAGAGTGTCAACTATCATGGAAATCGAGTCGTGCCTCCTTTCCATCAGCGACAATCCCAGAATGAAGTCCATCGAAATGGTCTCCATTTAATATTCTGGAACAACATGTGGTTGTAGTAATCCATTCGGATGTCTATGTTCAGCCTTTACTTGTTTACATTATAGACACCTCGCCAAGTAGTTAACTATGTCTGCCTTCATCCCTACTAGAGGAATGAGGGATTAAGGTATGTCGTTATCTTCATGAATCCAAAATGAGCCATGTACACTGCTCTATGAGCTTCATTTCAGATCAAATTTCTCAACTCGTCGTAAGGTGGTACGTAAATCCAGTTATTATATCTCATTATCCGTCATTGTCCACAGTAAATCCCTGAAATTTTAGTACATACATGGTGTCTCATATGATAACTTCCTTAACCTCTTTATGCCAATCATTGTCATGCTGTAAAGTTAGAATCCTTTCACGAATATTCATCTGATGAGGTATCACCAAAAATATGTGTGTTCTCTGACTCAACGCATCTGCCACTCTGTTCATTGTTCTTTTTATGTAGGTAATCTCAAAATCATACTTGCTAAGTAGTTCTAAGCAACGCCTTCATCGTGCGTTCAAGTCACTTTGCATAAAATGTGTTCCAAACCACAGTGGTTCATTTTTAGATCGAATTTTTGTCCAATCAGTGGTGTCTCCACACTCTCAGGGCATACACAATGGTTAATAACTCCAAATCATGCACCGCGTAGTTCTCGTCATGCCTTCTTAATTTCCTTGAGACGTAAACAATCACTCGATCACATTGCACCAAGATTCAAACTAAGCCTTCCTTGGATGTGTCTCCACATACCAGGAAGTCCTTGTTCCTGTCGGGGATTTGTTTTTTATATCTTCACTATTGTCAACCACTCCTTGATCCTTCGATATGCTTCTACGCATTGTCGGTCCATACAACTTCTTGTTTTTCTTTTGGAATTTTGTGGTCGGATTTGCTATCTTCAAAAACCTTCGACGAACTGTCGATAATATCTAGCTAAACCCATGGAACTACATACTTATGGGACATTCGTCAGCGCAGGCCATTCCCTAATAGCCTCTACCTATGTTGGCTTCACAAGGATACCTTCGTCGGAGATAACATGCCCCAATTGATGAATACTTGATTGATAAAAGAGCATTTCGACAGTCCCCGAGATTGTTTCTCTTGTAAACACTGTAGCACCAAGCACAATGTTCATCTAGTTCTTTCGTCCTCCAAGAATATATTAATATGTCGTCAATGAATACTTGACGGTAGTCAAGCAGAGTCTCCACGACCCATCCTTCTTCTGTATGAAAATAACAGGATCACCCCAAGGAGACACACTTGGACGTATAAGTGCTAGGTCTGACAACGCCTTTAGTTGTGTTTTCAATTGATGTAACTCAGGGGTCGACATCTGATAAGGCATTCTCGTTATCGATTTTGTTCCAAGTGTCGAGTTGACTTTTAACTCCAACTCTCTTGCGGGTGGATATATGGGTAATTTTCTTGAGACATGTCAATAGTACTCATGCCATGGGAAGGTCCTTCTAATACTTTTGTTACGCCCTATTTGTTCAACACTAAGAATGCATTTAAATGTCTTCATTTTGCAATCTCTTCTGTAGTACCTAGTTCTATCCAAAAACAATGTTTGGTTGGCGATTTTGCATGATGTTTCTAGCACAATGGATAGGTGCTCGGTCTGGCGGTGAAATATTCTAAGTTGTAAAAGTAAGAAAAACCTTCAAGTTTTGGTGTTGGACTTTCGTCAAACACTTTGCAAACTTCTGTAAATGATGGTTGTAGGTGAAATGTTAATGGACAACGGTCTGTGTTTTGTTTTGTTGGTTGTTTTGCTAGTTTCCTAACCCCTTATACCTCCCCAATGAAGTACATAATATATTGTTCAATAACAAGTAAAACCCATGAAAATAATGAAGAGGACAGTCACATTTGAAGGAGCCAAATGGTCAAAACTCAGACTGATTTTTATTAAATTGTAATGGCTGAATTTATTGCAATTAAAATGAGGAGAATACCTCTTCAAATATGAGGACAAAATATGATATGTAGAAATTTAAACCACCAATCGCACACAACAATGGGAGTGGCCAAAATTGACCACACGATTTGATAGAAGGGGACGGCCCCTATGGTTATCACGCACCACCTCTGGACAGGGACGATTCAGCCACACGCTCAGCAACATATACCCTCTACCCATGCAAGGTAAACCATCCAACAGAGACTCATACAATAGCCACCTCGTCCCTTGCCTCCACGCAGCCTTGGACAACTCATAACACTTGCAAATGGTGAGGAAATGGCCCAGCAGTGTACACGCAGCCCATAAATCGTGATCAACAAAAGTTACCAACATGAAGGTCGTGCCCAGCAATGGATACACAATTTGGATGATGCATATCCCTCCCACAAAAGATAATGCACTGCTAGGCTTAGAAGGACGTGCGCAGCTCAAATAAAAGCACCCAAATTCCCCCCTTGTGCCAGGAGAAATTGGCCTTACTCCTTCAAATCTGCAAATGAACTTCTTCCCACAATGAAGGTCTTCGAACCACAATGCCAAATCCTTGCAAATGAGAACCCTGAATGAATTCTCCAATTCTCCCAACTAGGGAAGATAGTTTCACTGTCGAATCCGAGTTTCCACGACTAGGGAAAATAGTTTCACTGTCGAATCCGAGTGTCGAATGGGTTTCCGGCTGAAACCCTCGTTTGCTCACCGAGCTCTTCTCCAAAACTCAATTTTTAAAATGAATAGTCAATAATACCTTTTTCCCCTTCAATCGTCCTTTTATTCATTCACTTGTCCTTTTCTCCATTAAAATATTTATTTAATTATTAATTGGAGAGAAATACCCTCAAAGAGGGGTTTAATAATAATAAACTCACTTTTCCTAAGTTTTCACTTTATAATTCGAAAGTGACTTTACCAGTATCGTTTCCCTAGCTCATCCGTCTAATGGTTTATGGGAAACTATATAAACCATCACGGTATCCTAACTGCCTAGGAAAAACGGGACATTACAGTCCTCCCTGCCCAAATTTTCCTGTCCTCAAGCAACTTCAAACCCAGAAACTGCAATACCTATTCGTTTTCCCAAGTAGCATCCTCCACAGGTAGACCCTGCCATTTTACCAAGTACTCCCTGACTGCCCTATCATGGAATTTCCACCCTCGAACCTGCAGGATCTCTTCGGGGCTTGTGGCCCCCCGCCCCTCATCATCCCAATGAGGTGACTCCTGCGAAACAACCTCCTCAAAAGTGCCCTCCGTCCTGTACCTGTCCCCATACATCTTCTTCTAACTCTGGGCCACCCTCAGGTTCTCCTTCAGTGCTCTCAGGATGTCCTGGCTGTCCTGTAACCAACCTCGAACCTGAAGAACTCTACAGTCACCACATGCTATGTCTGCAAAAATCAAGACCTCATGACCGTATGGTGCCCGAAAAGGGGTCATACCGACAGACATGTGAAAGGTGGTGGGATAACAGTACTCCCCGAGATGTAACCATATCACCCAAGCACTCTGTTGTCCTACAATGAAGTTCCGCAAATACAATTCCGCC
>JASDQU010013994.1:87217-99644 GCA_032191745.1 Picea mariana | reverse complement strand
CAGTAATTGATTCAAGATATCATATGGGTTCTTGGTGATAGTCTTTGGGGTGATTTCTAGGTTCTTCTTCTTGGGTGGGTTTCTTTTTCGGTTTATAACTGTGGTGAAGCCATATTTCTTCTTGTTCTCTCCGACGTTGGGTACATGGGCATTCATGGGGAAATCCCGAAAAAGGTGGCCATGCTCATGACATTTTCAAGAACGAAAGGAAATGTGTTCATAGTCGATGGTTTGGCTCCAATATTCATCCTGATATTCTAGGGTTACCGAACCTGCTAGTTCTTTTGAGATATCCATGTATACACAGATCCTTGCATAAGAGGTGTATTTTCTCTATTTTGAGGATTTCGATGATTTGAAATATCTTCCCATGGTATTTCCTATTCCCATAAGCATATCTTCCAGCCATAACTCCTATGGCAAGGAGTAGAGCCTGATCCATACGGGGGCCATTGTAAAGTCTTCCTTTTTTGGACTGAAGCGGTCAGTCCAAAATCACAAGAATAGCCCGACCGATTTGTAGAAGTACGACCCATTGTTAAAGATTTTTTCCTTGTCTTCTAGGTTGTAAAGGATGATTTTGAAGAACCCTTTAGAGTTGAGTTGAACCTCATAGTCTCCCTTAGGGTTCCACCAATCTTTGATCCAGCGAGTTAAATCTCGTTCAGAGGGATAGAGTCCTAAGAACTTGCCGATTAAGGCATGTTCCCTCATGAACTAGATGTGTTTTCCTACCCTTGTATAGCTAATGAGATATCTATGGGTTTCTTCTGACCGAGGGATGCACTTACCAGGTTCCCATCCACGAGATGCCTTTGGATGAGACGTGCTTGGCTCCATATCCATTACTTTTCTAAGTCCTTGTTATTTGGTCAGGAGTTGCTCTCTAAAGTGATGTGACGACTCAAAGGTGGGTCATTTGGCCCTTGTTCCTACTTTGTCGTTGGTCGTGACATTGTTGTACGAGGGGGGTTTCCCCCCCCGCCCTCTGGACTCATTATGTTCGCACAATCGCAAGGAGTTGGATTGTCCTGGTGCAGATAATGCAACAAGTACCGTTGCTGGTGTCAGAGAAAGCAAAGAGTCACAAAGGGATTGCTACGGAGTGCTAGGGTTTTCCTTACGTGCATCTACAAATAACTTTCAATAAAAAAAAATTATATCATTTTAATAAAACTAAACATTTAATTAATCGTATAATGAGCATTGGTTTTCTCTTTAGAGTGACATCTAATGTAAATTTGTTAGGCATGATTTAAAAAATATATCAAATCAATTGAATATATCTCATTTCAAAAAAAAAAAATGCTCAATTGAACAACTGATATTAAACAAAACAATTTATTTAAATAAGAAAATGATTCATTCCATAAAAAAAAATGATCATTCCAATAAAATAAGTCATTCAAATTTTAAACAACACGAACTATTGAGAAAAATCATATATTTAAGTTATTTTGAAAATACACAACAAATCAAGTAGATGATGTGTTCTTAATGCTAAATATCATAATGGAATGTTATTTAGAAAAAACATCGTAATGGATTTAGCCATCCTTGATTATTAGTTTAAAATATTCCTTCATCATTTCCCATCTTTTGACCTTTGATTTTTTCTTTGTTTTGATTTCTATCAACATTATGTTAGAAATGTAGACTAGATGGCTATATTAGCATCTTATAACGTCTAGCTAAAAGTCTTCAAGATAAATATGGTTCTCAATTTCATGGGTTTGTCGACAAAAATAACCTTTTAATATAATAGATCAATTTTCATATATAAATTCATTATCAACATAATCTTCTATTTATTTTCACTTTCCCTTCATGCAGTGCATCAAATATTATTTCAATTTCATTTTAGTTTTCAGTGTTGCAACCAAAATCAAAACATCGCCTTCATATAATACCATGCTAAATTTATCCTCATTAGAAAAAATATCATTTTTAATGGACACATATGTATGTATAGTTTTTAAATTATATACAACAATAAGAAATGAAATATTACACATGTGGTGAAATTTTACCTTATCTAACAAGATCGAACCTTCCCTTCCCTTATCTACTGGTGGTGCAGGCAGAGATTTAGTAGAAATCCCATCAATTAATTAATATTAATACTTTGTAGTAGACAAAGCATATTAGTGTTAGACCCAAATGCATTGGTAATAACAGTTACAAATCTAGATGCGGGGCTATCAAAACTCTATCACCATCAATGGATATCATGGTGTCCCTTAATTTTGTATCCTCCAAGGTTGTAAGTGGAACTTTACCCTTTTGATTAATCTATATTTTCCAAAAATTTTACACAATGGCCAATTATTTTTCCAGATACCTCTATGGACTCTACATCATCTAACCAAATTGGGAAAAAACATGATTTATAATTCCTTCTATAAAATATACATACATTTTCTAGGATGAAAGGAGCAGGCGAGATTATCTTTGTCCTTGGAGGGAAAGTTGAAACTACCTATTATTGGAACCTATTTTTGGCCACTAATAATAAAGTCAAAGCATATGCATTATTACAAGTTCTCACTATTTTCATAGGTCAGAGCATTCATAAAATGATTTTCCAAGGGAACTTGAAAAACAAAATTGAACTCTTCCTAGTGATGTGATGTTAAACTCCATTTTCTTCAAAATTCAAAGCATCTTCCAGGATTTTGACATCACAGAACCATTTCACATCCTTCGTGAGCTCAACACTCTTGCGGATCAACATGCTAATGAAGACATATAGAGTAAAATGGGTAACATGTTGATCAATGGGACCTTGGGATTTAATCCCATTCCTTAAATCCACCCTCCGTCTAAATTCCCCTCATCTCATCCCACCTCATAACTACCACTTGTCAAATTCACTTCATGTGTCAGAGCTTCCTCCCATCTCCACAATTTATTAATCCTCATTCATACCTCAAACAAACACTCTCTTCACAGTTCTTTGCTTGTGTATTGGGATGGGTACACTTTCCATGCATGCAATGGAAAGTTTCAACAATCATTAGGGCGAGTGGTCACAACTATTCAAGGGGCAAGTTGTTATGGATTTTTTATTATGTGTGAATATAGGTTTACCTAGATTTTATTGTGTTTCATGCACAACATTTGGTCATGTAGTTATTATGTTATGCTTTCAAATGAAAGCTTGTGCCCTACCAATGTTGTTTTCCAAGTTCCCTCATATATGTATTCTCTCCATGGTACATCATGAGTGATCATGCTCGGGTGCGTAGCTCTCTCAACTCGAGTAGGAAGTCGATGACCTCTAAAATTTCATCCAGGAAATTCATGCCTACTTGAGTTGTCTTTCAACTCAAGTTCTCTTGAATCTTGAGATAATTTTCCAACATAGGTAATATCTTCACAAGTTCCAAGATGAATGATGTATCGCTAACAAATAACAATTAGAGGATATCCATTCCATATTTACTCAACCAAATAGTAACATAATTAAAGAACTAACAATAACCGTGACCTCGAAATGAGAACTCTAACACAAAAAATCTATATTTTTGTATCAAAAACACCAAAATCAACCTTTGTTTCAAAAATAGGTGCTACTGGTAGCACCCGTTTTTGAGGGGTGGTTAAAATTATGATTTTGTTTAAAATTGTGGCATTGACAACCAATACCATTGCAGAAAATTGACTCTTGAATCAAAACATGATCCTTCCAGTAGCACCAATTTTATTTTTGGAGTGAAAATTATGAACTAACTGAAAATGTGTCATTAACCATTGGTACGATTTAAAACAAACAACTAAAATCTGATCCTAAATCGACTTGACATTTTTTTATTAATCAAAATTTTATTTTAGATTAAAATTAAACAAATTGAAAAAAAAACCTTTGTAAACAAGCTTAAAAAAAAAAAAAATTGTTAAAAAAAAAATTACATAAACCAAATTAAAAAATAAAAGATAAATAAATAAATGAAAAACAACATAAGCCTTGAAAAGAAATCGAATTTTATATAAAAAAAAAACCTAAAATTTTTTATTTATTTATTTTTAACTCTAAACTATAACCAAAATAAAATTAAAAAAAATAAATAATGAGAATTAAAAAATAATAATAATAATCAAAATTAATAACAACAAACCTAAAAATTATTTGCGCGGTGCTAGGGTTTCCACCCAAAGTCCCTTTGTGTGTGCCGCTCTGAATACCTTATCCGACCACGGAGGTCGAGGAAGGGGGGCCTCATGGCCCGTCTTACAACACAGTCACCGCCCCTGAGTTGGGAAACAAGCATTTCAAAAGACCGCCCTTTGAGCTTCCAACGAAAATGAGAAACATCCTTCGGGAGGAATATTTTCTGAAGGAAAAAACCATGGAGATAGACCCTTAAACAAACCATCTAAAAGAAACTCGCACTTGGGAACCTAGTAAATGCATCCTGCAGGCTCCTACTACTCCCAAATATGTCATCAACTCACCAAGAATATAAGATTAGAAGCAATATATGAAAGATTTCTCCCTGGTGGGAATGTTTTTTTGCATATGGCCATCGGAAAGAGATCTAGTGAAGTGGATTTAGCAATGGTTGAAGCCCAAATGTCACTGTGACCTTCAACTCAGTTCAAAAGGTTTCTTAACCATCATTCTACACAACTTAGAAGACATAAGAATATTTTTTAAGGAGGCCCTTACTTTTATAACTTGGAAAGACTCTTCCTTTGATTCTGGATGGAGAAGTTTACTCCAGAGAAGGAAGACTTCATGCATGCTCCAGTATGGTTGAGACTGTAGTCCCTACCCCAGGAATTTTGGCTGGAGGAAATACTAGCAGGCATTAGAAATACGATTGGAATGTACGTCAAAGCCTCAAAAGCCACAAAACAATGAAGGTACACTCCTTATGCCCATATTTGTGTTTATTTAAATATCTCCAAACCCATACCTAGAGCCATAAACTTAGACTATCAGGATGAATAATGGTCCCAAACCTTGGACTATGAGCATATTCCCTTTCTCTACTGGAAGTGTCATGGACATGGCCATATCTTTCGTGAGCCCCCTTAATAACTCCAGCAAAAACAATCTAGAGGATCCTAACAAAAACAAAGATGATTACACCCAAGTAATAGGTCGTCATTGGAAACCAACTAGCAAAGCGCCTCCCCAAGACCCCTCTGGACCCTCAACCAGTAACTCCTTCGAATCCCTCCAAAAAATCCCATAAAATCACCTCAACCCCTCCACCCCCCCTTCCAAAACCATCTCCCTTAGAGACAGCTAAATACAACCAAGGAACTATCCCACCTAATCCCGCAAACCCCCAAATCCCCACATCAAAAACCTCCCCCCCACCCGTGAATCTAGGAATGGAAATCGGAGACCCTGACATAGATCCAGAAGATCAGGAACTGGTAGGAATAGATTTGGTACACCTATAACAAGCCTATCATAAACAAGATTTATATACCATCCCAGAGGATCAATTACATAAACTGCACAAAGTCTTCCTTAATTACACAGTGGAGGAATTGGACCGAGCCACCTCGGTTCTAGGAATCTAAAGAGGGCACTCAAAAGACTAGCGTAAACCCACCAAATACGAGAAGAAAAGGGGAAAAAAAATAAAGCACCAACTCATTCAAGATGTAGGAAACTTCCTGGTGAACTTTGGCCAGATCCACCTAATCTCAGACAACTTTCCTCCTTTCCAACCCTCACCCTCATCATGAATATTCTATCCTAGAACATTAGGGGTCTCAACACATGAAGTAAGAAATGCTTTCTCCATGAAAGGATAATGAAAGCACAACTAGTTATTATTCCTCTACCGAAAACAAAATGTGAGGGGGATGAAGCCACTCAAATACTTACAAAATACTGGAAGCAAGAAAAAAATAGTAGAAATAAATGGAAAAGGTACAACAGGGGGTCTAGCCATGCTCTGGAACCCATCCACTATACTCATGGAAGGTTTCCTTACCTCCAAATGGACTATCACAACCTCCTTTAGAATCATTGGTTCAAACAAGCCAGGCTACTTATCGAATGTATATGGCCCCACAACCCAGGGAGACAAGGAATCCTTCCTCCAACATCTGGAATGGATCTCCAATCACATTGGCAATCAATTTTGGATACTAGGGGGAGATTTCAACATGATAACTGGATTGGAGGAAAAAATGGGGGGCACTCGCAGACTGGGCAGTGACAACAAACAGTTCCATAGAACTATCAACATGTTAGGCCTCATCAATGTAGAAACGAACAACAGACTATTCACTTGGTCAAATAGATGATCTGGTTCTCAACATGTCTCTTGCCGACTAGACCGCTGTGTAATATTTGAACCCTTCATACTGGAGGGTCTCACTTGGAAATCCACCATGATTGACAATATGGGATCGAATGATTGGCCAATACTTCTTACGATGAACATCAGTGGAACCTCAGGAAATAATCCCTTCTGTGTTGATAAACTCTGGTTGACACACCCGAAATTTCAAGAAAAAATTGGCAATTGGTGGAAGGAAGCGACAATCTCAAAATGTACTCCTATGTACAAATTTCAGTAGAAGTTAAAAAACCTTAAGAAACATCTAAAGACCTGGAATAAATCCACGTTTGGTAACATTTTCCAAGCTCAAGAAATCCTAAACCAACAAATGTAATTCCTCCAACAACAGATCAAACATCAAGGTTTAACCGACTCCCTAAAGGAACAAGAGACCACCCTTAATAAACAGTTGGCAGAGAGACTAGCGTGGGAAGAAATTCTCTGGAGGAAAAAATCCCGCATCCAATGGCTCAAAGAAGGGGAAATAAATTATAAATTATTCCATAGATCAATGCTTCAACGACGTCATACTAATCTCATCACACATCGTGTATCGGATCAAGGTATGGAGATACAAAAGCATGCATACATTGAGCGGGAAATTCTCACATATTACAAGCACCTTCTTAGAGAACCCCCAACAGATCAAACTCAATCTCTATAATCCATCATCAAGCACATTCCAAAGGAGGTGACTAAAGAACAAAATGAGGCTCTGATGCGCCCAATCACCCAGGAAGAGGTTGATTAAGCCATCAGAGACACCTCAGTGGGAAAATCCCCGGGACCTAACGGCTTCGCAGGAGAATTTTTTCACCACTACTGGGATATGATCAAAGAGGAGGTCTAGGAGATCAGAGAGGACTCCAAAAGGTCAGGATAGGTTCTACAGGTTATCAATGCCACATTCCTCACTCTCATCCTAAAAGAGAACAAAGTCAACACTTTAAATCATTTCAGACCCATTACACTCTATAATGTGATCTACAAGCTCCTCACAAAGATCATCGCCAAACTTCTCAAAATAATCCTACCATTTATTATCTCTCAAGAATAGTCAAGGTATGTGGAGGGAAAGCAGATCATGGACAACATTATTCTAGCATATGAGGTGATCCACTCTCTCCGATCAACCAATTCACCTGGTATGCTTCTGAAACTGGATCTTTCCAAAGCTTTCGATAAAATTAGTTGGAATTATTTGAAGGCTACCCTCCTAGCCTTTAGCTTTGATCCCTCATGGGTCACATGGATCGTCAATCTTACTTCTTTTTCCCTGTTGTCCATCCTAGTTAATGGCATGCCACCCAAACCCTTCTCTCCCTCCAGAAGCATCAGACAAGGGGATCCACTTTCGCCTTTTCTTTTCATCTTAATGGCAGAAGGACTAAGTCGAACTATCAAAGTGGCCATTAGTAACCATTCCCTCTCAGGAATTTCCCTACATGGACTTTACCCACCCATTTCGCATAGTCAATTGGTGGATCACATTCTAACGATGGGACTCCCCACAGTTCGGGAAGCCACCTGCATCCTTTCCATGAACACCCTATTCTATGATGCTTCTGGCATGGACGTAAACCTAATCAAGTCCCATATCTTCTTCTTCAACACGCCCATCTAGGTGAAACTCCACATAACTCGACTCATGGGGTTCACCTCCAGCTCCCTCCCTTCCAAGTACCTTGGCATCCCTCTTATCGACAAACCTTTAAGGAATTTCTCCTAGGAGGATCTTCTATCCAAACTCAAGAAAATATTATCCTCCTGAACTTTTCATTCCCTCAATCTTACTGGTCATTTAATTCTCCTTAAATATGTCCTTCAAGCTCTCCTCGTTTACACATTCTTGGCCCTAGCAACCCCAAGTTTTATCCTAACCATCATCAGGAACATCGAGAGGAATTTCCTCCGAAAAGGTACTAGAGATGGTGCAAAATGGCTCTGGTAAGTTGGAAAAAAATGTGTAGACCAAAGCACGCAAGGGGAAATGGTCTTAGCAACCCTTCAATCCTCAACAAAGTCCTAAGCGCAAAAATTTGGCAGTGGTGGTTAAAGAGGCCTCAAGACCTATGGGCGCACCTCTAGAAGAGAAAATACACACCTATCACTCCAAAGAAAGAACTAATCAGATGGAACCACCATGGCACATGATCACTCATTTGGAATGTGACCAAGCAAAATAAGGGGATGGTCACTGATCACACTTTATAGGAACTTCAATATGGGACCTTGACCCTCTTCTAGAGTGACTCTCGGTAGAAGCTGCCAGCCCTATATAAGGATCCTACTTTGAGTACATATAAACCCCTAATGGAAGCCACAGGTCTTTTAAAAGTGGTCGACTATTGGAATAACGAGAAAAATAGAGTCACTTGGTGCAGATGGAAAACTACTCACGAGGAGCTAAATATCCCCTCTGAGGTAAATCTACATCCCTTGCTCGACAAAATCAATTCAAGAAATATTTTCATCCAATAACGTGAGGACATCCTAAGGTGGGGACACTCCTTGACGGGCACCTTCAACCTCAAAGAGGCTTACTTTATCAGTGCGGTTCATAATTCCCTCCCAAAATATGCAATTTGGAATAAAATTTGGGGAGAAAAGATATGGCCCAATATTAGTACCTTCCTCTAGTTAATGATGCACAATAACATCCTCACCTAGGACAATTTAACAAAAAGAGGCTTCACAGGTCCGTCTTGGTGCCCTTTGTGCTGAAATGAGGAGGAAACACAAAATCACTTGCTCAAACTCTGCCCCTTCAGTTCGCAATTATGGGCTCAATGCACCAGCATCATGAGAACCTCAGACATAAACCATTCCAGCCTAAAGGAAACCATTGAGGGATGGCGAGAATCAATTTTTCACTCTCCCATCCTCAATTGGATTTGGAATCTTCTGCCTGGGTTCATTCTATGGCAAGTATGGAAATAAAGGAACCATCGTATATTCAACTCCTCCTCAATGAAGTGGAAAGAAATATGATCCAAAATCCTTTCCAACATCAAGGAAACAATCAATCTACACCATTGGACAAAACTCAATTTGTCTTGCCCACCCAATGAAAATATCATTCTCAATTCCTAGCAACTCTGTCTCACCCTGAGTCCTCCAACAATATTCCTTGGACACCCATCCAAGAAAATTACCTCCCAATGGAAGGCCCTGAAGGATGGTTATCTCAAAATCAACTTCAACAGAGCTTCTAAAGGTAATCTGGGCCCAACAGGTTTTGGGGCTACCATTCACAATAGAAAAGGAGAGATCCTTCTCTTGACAACGAGAAACTTAGGTCATAACACCAACAATGCAGCTGAGTTATGGGGTATGCTCAAAGGACTCTAAGCGACCATGGATCAAGGGATGAATTTCCTTATGGCAGAAGGAGACTCTTAGATCATTATCAAACTCCTCTCCCACCTCCTTAATGGAGCAGATATAGAAAGGATATATCCTATTTGGAGACTCATAAATGGGTTGATCAGAATAAATTAAATTCTTCAACCTCAATTGGCAATCATCCCCTCCCATGTTCAAAGGAAATCTAATCAAGTTGTGGATATGATAGAAAATTTCGGGGTAGAACTGAAGGAAGGGGATTTTTTTGTAATCCAATCTCATGTCTGAACCATCCCCTAGTTGTTTCCTGCATAACCATAGCACACAACAAGGATAAACCCTCGGATGGGGTGTCATCGGGCACACCGCATCCTTCATCTGGTGGGAGGACACTAGGCCTCATCCAACACAATGCCTCGCCACCGCACACCGCACTCCTTCCCTCCTATGCTTGCATTTAACTCCCAACATTCATTTCTCAGGGAAGCGTACCCCCAATACCGCCCTCTCACATACCTCATTATTGTGATGGCACTCTTGGACACAGATGAAATTAATGTGATGGGTTGGCCTCCCAACCAATCCCATCACAAGCTCTAGATCTATGGGTTTGATTTTATGCATGTTAGTTGTTCCACTCATTCTCATACCTCGGCCCTAGCTCCTCACAGCTTCAACCCTGGTTTTTTTCATCTTTGGTTCATGTCAACTCTCCTTCAATTCATTTTCATCCCTCTTCTCCTGTGTTTCTTCTCGATGCCAAGGAAAAAGGGAAAATCCAAGAGTGGGTTTTCGTGGTATAACTCGTAGGGATGAGGATGAAAAAACACTCCAGACTTGCCTCCACCTACAACTCATTCCTCAACCCTGGATCTCCCTCCTCTATCCTCCCCTTGGGCCTACAGAGTGGAGTGGTTTGAAAAGATGGGTAATTCACTCAGCTTCACACTTGAGCTCATCCCAGAAGCATCGTCCACACACTAGCCTCCCTCCCACCTGCCTTCTCCATCCGCTCTCCCTAGCCCGACCGCCCCCACACTTCTTCCACCTCCCCCCACACTTCTTCTATAGTTACACCACCACCTTCACCTCCTCTTCCACCCCCACTTTCTCCTTGTCCATATCCTTCATGCGCTTAGTGCGATGGGTTTATGGAGCTGCAAAATTCATTAGACAACATCCATAACTCAGTCTTTGAATTCAGGCATGACATGGCGGAGCTGTTGATCAGAGACAAACTTTGTGAGCAACGCGAGGAGCGTTTGGAGACTCTCATCTGTGCTCTCCTTCACACCACTCTGAACACAGGGACTTCATCCCCAAACATTGTGCATGATCCTGAGAGGGAACGAAAGCCAGGCCCAAGCTCTAGATGAAAACGATGTTCACGGGTTTTCTTGGTTTTTTTTATGTCTTTAGACGGATTAATTCTCTTGGATCTAACCCTACAAGGCACCTTAGTTTCTATTCTTAGAACAACAATATGTCACAGGACATTTTTTTCTCTTTTTTCTACAATTGTGAACTGTTTGGACAAGTGGCAACATTGGTTTCCCATCTATGCGATGCAGCCACTGTCTCACTGTTTACCCTGACAACTGTAATTTTTTGACACCAGAAGGGTTTAATAAATCTTTCTAACTTACAAAAAAATAATAATAATAATAATCAAAATTAAAACCAAAATTTAATAAACGAGCATAGATCCATCATAATCCTGAATCTATCAAGCACCGAGAGGGATCAAATTGCTCGAGGTGAAAACCTTTTTTAAAGTGCAAAACTTGAGGAAAGTTTTAAGGTTTGTAGATCGAGATATTTGATCCCTCTCGATGTTTGATAGATCTGGGGTTAAGATGAATCTATGTAGGTTTAATACATTGATATTAAAGTATTAAAAAATATGTTCATATATTAAACAATATTGATTTTTTTATTTTTTTTTTTAGATGGAAGAAATTGTGGGAAACCCTGCAAGTACTTCCCCACATTTCATGGATGGTAAACCTACCTAATTAGGGGCCTGACCCAGTGGAGACATCATCTAGTGAGGCCCAACCATCTCATCAAATATGAACAATAGCTGGCCAAGGATTTGATCCTCGTTAATATTTTTTTAATATATTAATATATTTTATAATATATTAATATATTATGACCCATAGCCACTACATTGTTTTCGTGATCTATTAATTGAATCTAGGACAAATCAAAATAGAAAAATTCCAAACGTACGTGTGTGTGTGTGTGTGTGTGTGTTATTTCCTTTTATTTTTATTACTACTTTTTATTTATTATTATTATTTTAATGCATTATTTTACATGAACATCTCCCCCATACTGGTCTGTAGAGCACCTCTCAATGCAAAAAGCCAAAAAACTCAAAATCTAATGAAAAATAAATAAATAGATAAACAAAAAATATTTTTTTTTAAGAAGTAACTAAACAAAATAAATGAACGAATTAAATAACCCAAACCCACAAATTTGTTTAAAAAAGAAAACAAGTTAAAGAAACACAAAACAAAACACACACACACACACACATGTAAAAAAGGTTTTCACATATGCAATCCACTGACTAGACCGACAGGGGGCAGGTGGGTTCCTCCTCCCAACACTTTTCGTGGAGCAGGCTGACAAGTGGAGGGTCAAAATCCCACTCGTCACCTGTCGGCCTTCTCTGTGGGCAAGGGCAGGGTAGGGAGGTGCAAGGAAAGGGGAGGTGGCTAGGGGAGGAGCGGTGAGCAATACAAGCAATGGTGGGTGTG
>JASDQU010013994.1:66698-83992 GCA_032191745.1 Picea mariana | reverse complement strand
TTTTTTATTTATTTTTAATTCTTTTATGTTTTTTTTAAATGTGTTATTTTTTTTTAAGTTTGTTTATAAAGGTTTATTTGTTTCAATTTGTTTAATTTTTAATGTAAATAAGTTTTTAATTAATAAATATTTTTTCAAGACAATTTAGGAACCAATTTTAGCCCGTTTATTTATGATGGTACTAGTGGTCAATGAAATGTTCTCAATTAGATTGTAATTTTAAATCCAAAAATTAAATTGATGCTACTAGAAGTATCACTTTTTGATTCGAGGGTCAATTTTCTGCAATGGTATCGATTATCAACATCAATATTTCAAATAAGTCATAATTTTAACCACCCACCCAAAAAGGGTTCTACCGATCGCACCCGTTTTTGAAATGGGAGTAAAAACAACCAATAAATATGACCTCTAAAAAATCATAACTCTTGAGGGTTCTCATCAAGTTGGTAGCTTTGTGAAGATCCCCGACGGTGACAACTGATTCAGAGGTGGTATGTCTCAGGACGGCTTCAACTAAATCCTATAATTGAACTCTTTAGCCCATGTGCTAGTAATGGGCACTTCGGGTATGCAAGAATTTCCTCCTTTTGGAAAATCAAAGATTCATTGTTTCTCTTGGATTAGCTTAGGGGTCTTTGTCAAAGTCTCATTGTCAAATTTTTATAAATTTTCTCTTCCCAATAGCACTTGGTCTTGTTAGCATCTCTTAGACATTGTAGGATGATATGAGCCCCTCTGTGTTGCAATTTTTGTAAAATTTTTGAATTTCTTTGTTCTCTTCCTACAATATCTATTGCATCCTTTACTTAATACAAAATCCCCTAGTTTCGATTAAAAAAATGTAAATACATTTTCAAATGACTTTGCTTTAATAGAATTCAAATCTCTAGTCTCGTGTATGCTACTGGGGCATAAAATGAAATTGATATGTCTACATCCGAGATTCCAGTATTACAAAAGAACATGTGGTTTGAATAATATGCATATTTGAATGGTCAATATATTTTAAACACATTATGCCATTCAAATTATCATTGAAAATAAAAAAATATGCTTTCAATAAAGTTAATAAAATTTACGAACAATATATATATTGTTGATTATTTTTGTGGATTAAATTTAATTTACATCATTGAACAACTTGATTAGATGATACAACTTGGTTGATAGAGTGGCTCGTCTGCCACCTTAGAAGCAATTTTTTTTACACATGCAATTGTACCACCATACTCTCGTTTTCCATGTCCAGTCTCAAAGAAATTCAAAAAACGTTTGATGTTTGATTTGTTTGGAACATTCAACACAACCAAAATAATGATCGTGACAATTTAAATATACATAACCATATAACCATATCCAATGGTGATTGAGTTCAACTTCTCATTGTTTCAATGAGTTATAAACTACATCAAAACAACATTGAACAAAATGTGTCTCATGCGTACAATCATCATTAATATAGAAATGGTACTTGTTTATTAGATGATCGTTATCATTGGTTGTTTATATGTCAACGTCATTGTCTTATATGTGTCTATATAAAACATGGACAAGAATAGACACTTGGTTGGAATGAGTAAATATTCACTTTGTATCTCTTTCTATGTAGAAAATGCATATTTCTCTACAAAATCAACCATTGAAAAAATTGTCCCTTGTGGAAAAACTTGAGTTATTTGAATTGTAGGTCTTGTCTCTTACCTCTATGTGAATGATGTATTTAAAAATCTCATTTTCAAACTTCAAGAAATATGTTATATGGATTTTTTCATCTAGAAAATCAATCTTTTTAAAGAGATCTCTAAAAGATGAAGAAGGAATGTTGAGAGTAACATATATGTATCTCTTGCAATTGACAATGATTTTGACAATGATGGATCATTCATATCAATATGGAACTTAGAATGGAATAAATTCAAATTTCCATAACGAGTGCATTTGTTTCTACAAATATATTGTTTGTGGTAAAATAACTCATCACCTTCTCTTTCATGTATAATTTGGGATGTGAATGAATGGATTATGGGAGGAGGAGGTGAAATTTTCCAGAAGGTTTCACCAAAATCAATGAAAGTGTCACAATATAATTCAAATTCCACATAATAGTGATAACAACACATGTCACGAGCAGTGATAGGCCTAACATGTATAATGGATTAAGTTTCACAAATTTTATGATTGGTATATGAATATCATGGTGTATTTCTTTCAATTTATTGAACAATTATCCATGGGCCATTTATAATAAATGTTTCAAAAGTGATTTATATTAACCTTGTGATATTCATTATTGTACCGCATCTCTTACATTCAATGAAACATGAGAATTTTCCACTCAATACACATGCACCATAGATATAACACCCTTTGAAAGTCCATCATTGTAGGGTTTCCATGAATAATGGCCCAACACGAAAGTTCATTATCTACATCTATTTGCAACCTAAAAGTTTTGTAGTTGTGCAATTTGACACATTTCCAAAAAATTTTATGCATTCGAATAAACATTTTGATGTAGTCGTTGGGAAAAGTATAACTATTTGTTTTAATCTATGTGTAGTGATAACATTGTGTCATTGTGACTTTCCAAGAGTTTTTGAAATTTTAGTTAAGTTTTCAAATACATCTTAGTCTACCTTTACCTCTTTTCTTTAACTTTTAATAACTAATAATGAGAAAACATTGCTTAACTTCTTGGAATTTAACAAATGAATTAAAATTTGAGATTCTGCTACCATTGTTTCATCTTTGAAATGAGTTTTGAAAACCCGATCAACATGATATTGCGTAATACAATCATAATTTTTGGGCCTTAACTTATTGATGTTGATTTTATCTAAGAAGTCATTATTAAAATTGATACTCATGTGACTAACAATGTTTTATGGAATGTTAGATGGTGTACTATTGTTTCATCTTTGAAATGAGTTTTGAAAACCCGATGAACATTATATTGCATAATACAATGATAATTTTTGGGCCTTAACTTACTGATGTTGATTTTATCTAAGAAGTCATTATTAAAATTGATACTTGTGTGACTAAACACGCTTTATGGAATGTTAGATGGTGCACCTATAGGTTTGAAAGCACACCAATTTTAGATGTGTAAATATATATATAAATTAAGTACTT
This sequence comes from Picea mariana, assembly GCA_032191745.1. Taxonomy (NCBI): domain Eukaryota; kingdom Viridiplantae; phylum Streptophyta; class Pinopsida; order Pinales; family Pinaceae; genus Picea; species Picea mariana. Next base: position 80,854 of record JASDQU010013994.1, on the reverse strand, counting down.
TAATAAATTCTAAATATAAAAAAACTTAAAATCAGCTATATAGAAACATAATTGCATAAAATACTAAAATCAACCATAGAAAAAACTATTGACTAAATTTTAAAACACAAAAATATTAAAATCAACTATAGAAATAAACATTCATTGAATTATAAACATGAGTTTCATGGTGTATGTATTATGATATATACACACCGATGCTTGGGTTTATTTCTTCTTCTTCAACTTGTTCTTCAACATCATCTTCATCCATATTCGGATGCAAACTCCTCTCTATTTATTGTTGTGAAGTATTTTCAATTTATTTAATTTTCACTATGACATCATCTTTATCAACATTTTTATGAAAATCCATATTTACATTATTATCATTTTCAATTCTAATTCTAAAACATTTTTTTTTCTTGTATAATTTATGATGTTCATTATGGGGATCATAATTTCACGTAAGATCGTGTCTCCTTTCATGTTCCCTTCTATTCCACATTTTGATTCAATCTTAAGGCATTTTGATTCAATCTTAAGGCTTAGTACTAGTATCCTACCATAAAATAAGAAAGAAAAACCTTCACGAGAAAAAAAAACACCGGAAAGAAAGGAAACATAACACAATGATGTGATGATGTTTGATAGTGCATTATCTAAACTTTGTACTTCTTAATGACAATTAAATATCATGGTAATCATAAGCCATTTCACTAATATAGAAAGTGTACTATGGATTAAGTATCAATACTAAAACAATTCACAACACAGAAAAATAAACAATTATAAGATAAACACAACAAAAACTTCTTAGAAAAACAAAAATAGAAATAAAAAATAATGACACAATGCTATTTCATATTACATTCTCTAACCTCCATGAATCCCAAAAATGTATTCTCTGATATCCACACCTCCTAAAAATGCATTCTCTAACGTATATATCTCAGAGTGCATTCTCTACTCTCCACACTTACCCGTAATGTTAAAACCACATGGTAATCATAATATAATTTGACTCATCAAAAAAGTGTAATAAAAGTAAAATCTCAAAAGATCTTCCAAACATAATGTCATGCTACAAATATTTATAGCTAAAAAAAAATTTTCAACCCCAAAACAAAATTGTATGTATAATCTCAAGCTCCAAAATATAATATCAAAAAAATTTCAACCTTAAAAGAAATTTAAGTATAAATTCAAACCTCAAAAATAATGCAAATATTTAATTTCATTTAATTTTTTGATCAAAAGTATACATACCAAATTCATGTCAAGCAAAAGTGGACATTTTTTGGATTTATTTTTCTTCTCTTTTCCTAGTCGACTTTTCCTCATAAAATCTTTAGATTTTACTTTTCAACCAAAAAGTAAATAGTTGAAAGCACTTCTTCATTAAATTTAACTTTTAACTAACCAAGTTCACTTTGAACTAAATTTTTATTTCTTTCAAGTGAAAACCTACAAACATTATAGAAACAAATCAGGTTTTTTTCCAATATTTTTTAAATCTGGAAGGAGCACACCCTATTACTAATTTTCAATTAGACCTAACAACCCTATTAGACTCAACATTGAATTTACTTTCCACTCGTACATTTTTTTTCTCTCATTTCATTATGATTTTTTGGTTTTAATTAATTTTCTATTAAAATTTATATTTATTTCATTTCAATCTTCTTATAAATCACTAAAATAAAAATTTAAAATTTCCAAAAATACATCACCACAAATTTGAGAAAAATTAGGATACACANGTTGTGTCTCCACAAAAGTGTTGATTTTATGCAATGCTTTTGTGTTGGTCTCAATTCTACAGATATAATTTGACAAAACATCCAAATGATCTCAATTTGAGAAAATACTCTAATATTCTTAATTTGACAAAAAATATATATATATTCATGATAAAAAATAAAAAATAGTTTTTTATGTATTAAATACACAAAATATTAATGATTATTAGAGTTCATATAGATTGTCACAGCTTATTTTTTCCTTTCCAGAAACCAAACTTTAATATGGAAAAAATAGGCATCTCCTAAAAATGACTTTTTGTTAATTCTTGTGTTCCATAAGAACTACTATCAAACCACTTTCATATTAAATAATAATTAAAAAAAAATCTCAAAATAAGAATACAAAGCTTAAAAAATTCTTTACAAGTTATAAAAATTCTCAAAATAAGGATACAAAGCTAAAAAAATTCTTTACAAGTCATGTTTTTAGTGTAACATAAAATTCCAAATATAATAATAAGTTTTGAATGTTACAAGTTAAAGAACCTTTGTAAATAACATTTTACTTTGTCAAAAAAAAACTAAAAAAATAACCTCGTTCATGTTTTCCCCAAAAATAACAATTTTTTTTTATCTTAATACTAGTATTACATATCAAAACCTTCCTTATCCAATATTAATTAATTATTTTCCTAAACAAATCTTAGTAAAAGCCATGGTGATGCTTCTCCTACACAAGGCGGTGGTGACATATGATGTAGTAGGTAATATGAGCCATGTTACAAGCTAGCTCAAGCCTTCTAATGCATCATCTATAAGTGGTATCAAAGGTCTAAGTACTAGTTATTCAAGAAGTACTTCTAATAAGGATGTTATTATGAAAGATTCCTTTACATGATCTTCTTCTTCAATATCTTTTCTCATGTAGGAAGTTTCATATTTAACCATTCCTATGGGGAAACATGCACTAGAGAATAGGAAATTTTATTTAGTTTAAATGGTTTAGTATGTTATTTTAATATTTTTTATCTTTAATTAGTTGGTCGCCATGAATTGATCTCAAAATATTACAAACCAATGATTAAAAAAGATGTTTTCATCTACCTTTCTACGAACAATTTCTTCATTGTTGAGTTTGATCTTGTTGTAACAACCAACTCTATTGAGCATACTATTATTGACTTATTCTTTGAGGACACTTGCTTGCAAGTGATTGGGTATGGAATACTATGATTTCATTCAGATTTAGGTTATATGTGATGATGTTGAGGTGTTATAGATGATTGATTTTATTGATGTATATATATGTGTTGACATGTGTTTTTGACAAGTCGTCTTCAGTGTGCAGGACACATGATAGGTTATGGATTTCGGTGGCATCAAAGGGCTTCCTTGGACTTCGGATTGAGTCAGGGAGTGGATTGTATTGCTTGACTATTTCATTATTATGCACGTATGATGTATGATGGATTTTATTATAATATACATATATGGATTTTGACATTGTTTTTGCTAGTGGATACAGTCTTGACGATGCTTTCCAATCCAAATCACATAAGGAGTAATGGGGCCTTGCACAGAAAACTAGATATTGAGGAAGAGGGGTGGCAACATCCATGTCATAGCCTAGTAAGACTCGTGTTGTGGCCAGAACTGTAGGTTAATGATTACCTAGTTGGGTGGTCCATGATAACGTGAGGTAAAACTGAGACAATCACTCACATGAATTTCTAAGGGATGTGCAATAAGGTGGGGTACTTATTCCTTAGAATCCCTTAGTCTCTCACAAGGTCAAACGAATGGAGTTTTGACTCCAAGGGGTTGGACAAACTTCCAAAAAAAATTCAACGCAAGTGGCACCCTTGGAGCACAAGTTGCATCTTGAAGGGCACGTTGCACAATTGAAACATGAGTCAATAAACATAGGTGGCCTAGAAAACAATGGAATGATTTGAACTTGATGGATTAAAATAAATAATTAAACAATAGAGTATTTTTTTTTTTCTTAAGTAAGAAATATATTATAGTAAGGTCCTGCCAAAACCAGGGAGGTGTTCCAGATTACATCCATAGTCAAACTGTAATTACTGGACTACCCCAACAGAGGGGAAACCAGTCCAGCCAGCTCCAGAGTTAAGCTAATTAGTTCTATAACTAGGACATAAATGTTTTGGATAAAGTGATTCTCCATTAAAACTAACTGAAACTATCAAGGCTGCAAATAAAAACAAGCTTAAACACCTGGCAGGTAGCCCGACCACTTGACTTGGAGGTCTCCCGGCCATGGTTCCTCCTTGATATAAGTTGGCCCCGTTGCCCATATCACCTCGCCTGTCACTTTGTCCGCAGCTCCCTCGGCGTCCATCTTCTCATCCTGCATCTGTTGTCTTGCCGAATCTACCTCCGTTGTCCTGCAACTGGTTTGCTCCATCCCTTTCTGCACTGAGCGTTGCTCCCTGGCGTCTCCATCCTCGTTTGTTGTGTGGGCCATCTCCTCTGAGGTAACTCCAACCGAGTGTGAAGGGAGGGTCTCTCTCATAGAGGCAAGGAGCTGAAGAAGGGTAGCTAGTTGATCATCTGTAGACTGTAAGAAGAGGTGGAGGTCCTCCACCCCCTGGCGCAATTCAAACACTAGTCCATAGATTATTTCAAGGCTATCGCGGAGCTGCATCCCTTTGAAGGAGTCGGATGGCTGGTGAGCAGAGTTCCCTGGCCTACAGGGAGGAGGGGGTGCACCGCGAGAGGTATGAGGGAGAGCAGGAACAGGCGCAGGGTCAGGTCCAGGTAGAGTGGAGGCCATACAAAGACGCGATGGTGCGTTCAACGTCCAAGGGACAATTGCTAATGACTGCAGCTGCGCTACCAACTGGGAGGGAGGAGGGGAGAGTTCTGGATGGATGGGAGGAGAAGAGCAAATGGAAGGGGAGTCAGGAGGTGAGAGTGAGGGCCGGCGAGGTTTCCATGGGGAGCCTCGCCTTGGCCTCCCCCTCTGGCGTGGCATTGGGCTGCTCGAAAAGACCAGGTGCATCAAACAGAAGAAGAGACAGTGGAGACAGGAAAGGCTAACAAGGAGCTGACGGGAGCAAGTCGTGACAATCCAGGAGCGCGAAGGGAGGAGCCCTTCGGCCTTCGAACAGAGTCGAGAAGGGTGCATATGCTGTGGAGCCATACTCAGGTTGGCGAGATAGAGGGGAGGGACATTAATGCGCATTAACGTCGAGTGATTCCAACTTAATGCCTGGGGGGCACGGCGTCCGGCTGCACGAGCCCGTCACGTGGCCCCATGCCACGTGGGCTATCGCTGCCCTCCTCTGTGTGCCAAGTGTGACCCGTTAGCACCCCATCCGGGGTAAACAATAGAGTATTAACTGTTAAAGAAAACCGTAAATTTTAAATAAAGGGGCTAATTGAATTGTGACACGAGTAAAGATTTGAATAAACTCAATGGTTAGGAAATAGTAAGTAAGAGCCTAAAGAATTGACAAAATACAGAAGGATAAATGAAATTGTTAAAAATAAATCCTTGTTTAAAAATAATTACAACTTGAGAGAATGGGTTGTGCATACAATAGAATTTGAGTCAACCAACCCTAGACTAACTAAGAAGACTCCTAATCCAACCCTAACTAAAACCTACTTAGGATACAACCATTAATTAAGGGGTTTGGGGAAACTAAGAGACAACTAAGAGGAAATTTAGGAACACATGGTGAAATGTTAGGAAAGGTGGTTTTTAAATAAAAAAATAAAAGAGAAATTACTTATGCAACCCGGGGAGAATGTGACACCTGTAGTGGATGAATAATCCTTGAACTGAATTTATAAAAATTAATGAATTATTCATGAGGGACAAATGCCCGCGAGGAAGGATTCTATAAATAAATGGATGTAGAAGGGAAGGGGATCAGATCCTGGGGAAAGGCACTGTTATGCTACCAAAGTTTTGATTGACTGCATTTTTACTTGTGAGAGTTGGGACTCCAAGCTTGTGAAAAGAGTGGAAGCTCTTCCTTACGAGGCAATCCTGGAAGCTATTTTCATCTGGTTTTTGTGAGTATTCCCTTTACGGCTCGGGGGGCTAAGGGGGAAGAAGAGTACCCCTAGCATTGGCTGGGAGGTACCAGTGAAGTGTTTGTGGATAGAAAGAGAAGGAAAGGAAGGAGTGCAAGGTCTAGAAGGACATCTTCAACTCATTGGTTTCTGGTATTTTATTTTCTATTTTCATTTATCTTACGAGTGTATTAGTATACTAGATTGATTAAGTCACTGTAGAATCTTTTGAAGGTCCGAGTACTAGGTTTTGTGTTTGCTGCCAGAAATTTGATAGTTACAAGGTTATATTCAACCCTCTCTGTAATTTCAAATGTTTTTGTAGTCTAATCGAGAGGCCTGACCCTCATTATAGAATGTGAATTTTATTGTATATAGTCTATGTGAAAGTTTGTATTTTCATCCATAATAAAAGTATGTGTGAGCAGATTTTAGTTGAGGTTTTATTAGAAAATTAAGGATGCCTTGTTCACCGATCGAATAAGGATGTAGTTATGACTGTATCATGAGTCCTTGAGTAATTTTCATATAAAATCCTACAAGTTAACCATGTCATGTTTTCCCTTTGATTTCATTTTTGAACCCGAGTTACTTGTAGCATGAACACATGTGCTATCTTGAAGTTAAATCCAAGGTTTTTGAAACTAGGGAGGCATGTCAAAGTCTCGGGAGTTGACCCTTAACCTATAGTGCGTAGACCATTTTTCTAAAACAATTTTAAGCATGTCAGCAGGAGCCAGAACCTAGTGCTAGGTCAAAAAGTCATTATTTGGGGCTCCAGAACTCTGATGCTCTGGAGGTTTCCTTAACTCAACGCATTTTTCCCGAAGTGTTAATCGACCGAAGTCGGTTGTAAGCTGAGTTAACTGGTAGTTGTAAGTTACCCTGCAATACCACCCTCCTACATTGACTTTTAACAGGGTAATCTAATGGTTGGTATAGTTTCTCCTCACACGAGTTTATACGGTGGAGATACACTATGGAACTCTGACCTTTGGGGATTTTCCCACTTCAAATATTAAGTCTGTCCCACCCGGATTGTCGAACCGTCAAAGGGCTCAAAGATATAATGTTTTACACTTCCCTCATATCGACGATTGTCATCCACTCTGGAGTTTGGAACTCTGAGACTTCATCACCTTTTGCAAACAATCACTCTTTTCCTCCGGAGTGTCAAACTGTCGAAACCTCTGAAGGACTAAGACTTGAAGATCTACGGTCCTTGTTGTTCGCTAGATCTATGGATCTCATTTACTCCAAAAGTTCAGAACTTTGGGGTCTTCATATTTCTTTACTTCACCTCTTAACTTGTGAAGAGTCAAATCCAAATTTACTCTGAGATCAACGGTCCCTTTACCTTACTTCGATCTATGACCAGAAGTAACTTTAGCGCTCCAACACTTTGGAGATTTGTGTTTCTCTAGATTCCATTCTCCCGGAGTGACAACCTTCTGGAGTGATGTGGGAGCCATGGTGTCATAATCGATGATGTGTCATGACAATAAGAGTGACACATGTCATTTGAATTAGCTTGGATGACGTAATCCAAAGTACCCAAAATGAGTGCCACGTGTCATATGAAGTCAGTTGACAGGTGGCATTGACACATCAGCTGAGATAGAGTTTACGAGAATGGACTTCTGAATACGTGGATATATAGACACGTGTTCGCATTGTTGGATGGCAAGGATTTAGTTCAGAATTCAAGACTCTGGAAGATCATTCACCTTAACTTACTAACCCTAGTTGTGTCATAGTAGCAAATTACAGAAAAGTTGAAGAACGTAGGCTCATAGATCCAATGACCTATGATTGTTTGTCAGATCTACGACAATCCTTCACTCTCGAACTTTAGATCTTTGGGGTTTCCAACCTTTTCTGTTTCGAACTCAAACTCGTCGAATCATAGAATTATTATGGATTCAACAACTATCGTTCTCCATCGATATATGATGTAGATCCACCTCATGATTTGGGCTTCGGGGCATAGTCAACCAGCCTGAACGATCTCTTTCATCCCTTCGTATGAGCGAGATCTATGACCCCGAATCAACTCATTGAGTTCTAATCGATGGTCTAATTTTAAGGTCGTAATTAAATCGATCATGAAGATAGACGGCTAGGAAGGATTGTGGATTCTTGACTAGCACGGTGTTTAAACCCTCTCCCAATTTTCGCAATTGAAACTACTCATTAATAGTGGGACTGATTCCAACCATTGATATTTTTGTTGGTGAAGATCAACAGCTCATGTGGATTCCAGAACTGAAAATGGTGCGATATTTAACTCGACCCTTTGATCCCGCAATGGCTCCCCGTTGTTGATCTACCATTTCCGAGATTCGATAGTCGGAACTTAATCGGACGTTGATCCGATGACCCTCCTTTGCAAATCCCAGATCTGATGGCTACTATATCTTTATCCTGGTTCAATGGTCTTGACTTCTCCTTTGAATCCTGCACCCCCTGTCGCTCTAGAACTTTTCTTTAAAAGGAACTCCATCCCTCAAAAGTGCATCCCTCCTGAGATCTGGATTCTAATTGTGGGTTGCGTACTTTGCACCTCCCCTGTGTATGTTTGCACTGTCTCTCCTGAGCTTTTACTTCCGAAAGTTTTTACCACTTCTTGACTTGAGAGAGTCTTTGTGCACTTCAAGTGATGTATCCTCTGAACCTTGGGCCTTCAACAATCCATGTACACACTTATGGAATTGACTCGGGAGGTGTTGAACTGTGTTACTATAAGAGAAGCTTCAAGCTTATTACAGAACTTTTAACTCCTTCTTAGATCATAAATTCTTCGGTTATAGGTTTATTTTCTTCATAGTTTTAGATAGTTCATAAGAGTACAAAGTAGGCTTATGGTTTCTACCTTGTGCTGAGAGTATTTATCTGCTTGGTTGTACCCTGTAGGGTGTCAAACATGATTCTATTGAAATACTCCCTGACCTTTAATTAGTAAGATGATGAGTTATTTTGTAATATAATACCTGGTGTTATGAGATGATGACTAAGATACTAGAATCTTTGTGTTAATTGAAGAATTTGCAGAAAGGAATGTTGATTTTTATAGTGTAATTTGAATATATAGAGGTAAGGGAATTATATACTTCCTTGTTCCTCGGAACAATCACCATCCTTGAGACCTTAAATGGTCAAGATCAATCAGATGAATCCTAGAATTAAGAGGTTATTATGTTTCTTGGAAGTCCTAACCTTGCAGGATAGGTTGGGTGGGTAGTATTTATGTCATCTCATGTGATGTGGTAGATCCTTCATGATTAGAGTAGTATCTAAATCTAGTTGTGCAATGGAATGAAAGAAATAGAATGTGTATTGTTGACATATGATATTATCATGTTCCGTTTGTTCAATGATGTTATTTATGTTATNCTATTTCTCAAGTACTTATATGATGTAACAGAGGGTATGTTACATATGGTATCAGAGCTGGTTCAACCCAGCAACATTGGACCATTATGCCATATGTTGTGTTAAACGAAATGACTAAATTAGCTCGCTAATAAAAATATGAAATGCTCTTAAAATTAATCATGGTTAGAGGACAAAAGGGAGGTAGATGACGTCGTACTAGAGGAAGAGGCATGACACCTCTGATAGCATCCATGCCCAAAAGTTCTAACCCCTAGGAAGAGGATTCAAATGTTGAGCAAGAGCAGATTGTTGTGGGAGATGTAGTAAGTATGATGAGATCCTTCTAGAGGATGTCCAAGGCATTGATAAACCACATGGATAGAGATGAGGGAAGAGCGCATGTACCCAATGAGGGTTCATAAAGAGCCCCGATTCATACTGGTAGCATACATCAAGAACTCAAGAAGGTGAAATTTCCTGAGTTCTGGGGTGCCCCAGACGACTTAGCCACTGAGGCATGGTTGGATAACATGGCGATGTGCTTCACACTTCGTGATTACACCTCCAAAATGAAATTCTGTATGGCGATATTTCAACTAAAAGGGAGTTCTCTTCTATGGTGGAAGATGATCCTACCTCAACTAAACATGGTCATCGAAGACATGTCCTGTGAACTGTTCGAGGAACAGTTCCGGGAAAGGTATTTTTCCGAAGAATTCATTGAGCATCAACTTAATGAGTTCAACACCTTATGAAAGGGTGGTCATACGGTGCCATAATATGAGGCTAGATACATGGAGCTACTTAGGTATGATCCACATCTGAATACAGAGAAGTTGAAGGTCAAGAAGTTCATGTTTGGACGTAACTCCAACATTTTTTTGAAGGTGAGGATCTTAATGCCTCATAATTTTCATGATGTGGTTCAGAAGGCCCTCATAGTTAAGGAAGAGATGAACAATGGGGGTCAGGGAAGGAATCCCTCTAGACAGACTAGACAGACGTCATCGAGAGAGCAACAGCATCAGGCACCATCCAAACATACTACCAAGCCTCAATTTACACCTAGAGGACCTGAACACGGCGACAGACTCCTCAATAGAGGACTTATTATAGAGGATTACAGCAACAACCACGTTGACCATAAAAACAGTTTAGGTATGTTCAACAGAAAAGACCCGGATCATAGGCTGTTAGACAAACAAATTATACTTTGGGGACCAGGAGCACTGAACCAAAGAATGGATGTTGGACATGTGGTGAGCCACATTACCAACGATACTTTCCAATTGAGAAGGATAGAGCAGTCGGATCATCAGGACCCACTACAGTCGAATATTTGGGCAATGCCCACATGATACATGCAACGACGAACAACCGCCAGGCTGAGAATCAGTCCACTGTGCTAGAGACATCAGATATGATAGAAGATCAAAACTACAGTGTGTTGATAGACCCAGGTGCTACAGAGAGGTTCATCTCTAGTGCATCGCTGAAGAGAATGAAGGTAAAGGAAGTCGAGCAGGATGATTTCAAGCATGTAGAAATGGCATCGAGTGCAAAACAAAAGGTTGGAGGAAGGGTTATAGGTTGTAGCCTTAAAATGGGAGACTTTTTAACAAAGGTAGATATTTATGTCATGAAACTAGGATCTTATGACATAGTGATTAGTATGGATTGGTTAGAATCACATGATGTGATACTTAAGTATAAGAAGAAACAATTAAGTTTGACGGTTGATTTCTGACAAAGTAGAGTGATTATAGGAAGAAACCAGGGAGTGTCCTTGAGGTTCATTTCTTCCCTACAATTGCAGAAGAGTATGCACAATGGATGAAAACTTTATGAAATCTTAGCTCTGAATGAAAAAGGCAGGGCAGAAGGACTAGAAAACCTTCCTATAGTGCAAGAGTTTGCATAAATTTTTCCAGAAGAGTTACCCGGTTTACAGCCCGAAAGAGAGTTGGAGTTTACAATAGATTTGAAACCAGAAACTAAAACTATTGCAAGAGCTCCATACCAGATGTCAATGCATGAATTGCAGTAGTTGAAAATGCAATTGAAGGAATTGTTGGATTTAGGACTTATTCGTCTAAGCGTGTCACCTTGGGGTGCACCAATTATTTTCGTAAGAAAGAACGATGGATCATGGAGACTTTGTATTGACTATTGTCAATTGAACAAAGAGACGATCAAGAACTAGTATCCATTACCAAGAATAGATGATTTATTTTACCAAATGAAAGGGGCGACAGTATTTTCGAAGATCGAATTGAGATCAAGATATCACCAATTGTGGATTAAGGAAGAAGATATCCCTAAGACTGCTTTTAAGACGAGATTTGGACACTATGAGTTTATTGCTTTACCGTTCAGATTGACAAACGCCCCGAGGGTATTCATGAGTTTCGTGAATGGGGTGTTCTGTGAATACTTGGATAAGTTTGTTCAAGTTTTTATTGATGACATACTGATTTATTCTTGGACAAAGGAAGAGCATGATGAACACTTGAGGTTGGTCTTGCAGTTCCTAAGAGAAAACAAATTGTATAAAAAGCTATCAAAATGCTCTCTTTACCAATATAGGATTCACTACTTGGGACATATCATATCTGGCGAAGGTATCGTTGTGAATCCAGAGAAATTGGAGGATATTATGGAATGGACAACACCGAAAAATGTACACAAAGTATGCAGTTTTATGGATTTATGAAGATATTAACGATGATTTTTTGAAGAATTTTCGAAGACAGAAAAACCAATCATAGAATTGAAGAAGAAGAACAAGAAGTTCTTGTGGACTGATAAATGAATAGAATCATTTCAAAGGCTCAAAGATTTGCTTACAATAACACCCATACTGAAATTCCCCGACATGGACAAGGAGTTCTTGGTATGCACAGATGCATCCAAGGAAGGGTTAGGCGGGGTTTTGATGCAACAAGGTTGAGTGATCGCTTACATTTCACGGAAATGAAGAAGGCATGAAGAGAACTACACAACACATGACCTGGAGTTATTAGCTATTGTTTACACCTTGAGAGTATGGAGACATTATTTGATTGAAATAAAATTTGAATTAACAACAGATCACTATGGATTGCAGCATATTTTTACTCAAAGTGACCTGAACGCACGACAAAGGCATTGGTCAAAATTGATTAGCGAATACGACTTTCAAATTTATTACATTAAAGGAACTATGAACTAAGTGGAAGATGCGCTGAGTAGGAGGCCATGCATATTTTTGGTGTTACTGCTTAATATGAATCTTTGAGAAAAGATTCTAACTCTAGAAATCGATGATGACTAGTATAAGGAAGTTAAGAAAAATATTGGACAAGATACCATGATGGTACCGAGGTATGAAGGTTATCCACTAGACGAAGATGGATTATTGATATTTAACAGAATAATTTTTGTACTACCTAATAACGAACTAAGAAGTTTGATCTTAAGAGAAGCGCATCGAGCCGTATACATGGCTCATCCGGAATTCATGAAGATGAAAGCAGATCTTAAGCCTTTGTTCTTCCGGAAAGGAATGAAGGAATACATAGTTAGTTACGTGGTGAGATGTCTAGAATGTCAGTAACTGAAGGATGAGCATAGACATCCAATAGGATTGTTACAGCCACATGTTATTCTTGAATCAAAATGGGAAGTCATTTCGATGGATTTTATTGTTTTATTTCCACTAACGGAAAGAAGACACGGTTCGATTTTTATGGTAGTTGACACTTTGACAAAGAGTGCATACTTTATTCCAGTTTGTATGATGTATCAAGCACCAGACATAGATATAGTGTTTTTCAACGATATTGCAAGATTACATGGAGTTCCAAAAAGAATCATATCTGATCAAGGAATGATGTTTACAGGACGCTTTTGGACCAGTTTACAAGAGGCTTTGGGAACACAATTAAACTTTATCACAACTTATCACCCAGAGACACACAGGAAACAGAAAGAACAAACTATATTTTGGAAGATATGTTACATTTGTATGTAATGGACCAACATAAATGTTGGGAAGAATTCTTTACACTAGTAGAATTTTCATAAAACAACAGCTATCATAGTACACTTAAGATGGAACCATTTGAGTTTCTTTATGGGTGACTGTGCCGAACACCGTTGAGTTGGGATTGACTTGAGGAAAGGGTACTGGTAGGACCAAAGATGATTCAAGAAAGGGAAGAACAAATGAAATTGATCAGACAAAGAATTAAAGAAGTGCAAGATCGATAGAAGAGTTATGTTGATGTGCATCGAGTTGGTCGCAGTTATGAAGTTGGAGATAGAGTCTTCTTGTGGGTAAAACCATAGAAGAGTTTGATCAAGTTTGGAAAAGGTACTAAACTCTCTCCTAGGTTCATGGGACCCTTCGAAGTAGTGGAAAATAAGGGACTTGTGGCTTATTGAATAGCCTTGCCTAATTCTTTGAGGCATATGCACGATGTTTTTGATGTATATGTTTTGAGACATTATATTAGTGAACCTTCACATGTTATTGACATGAATTCCTTGCATGTGTAGGACAAGGTGTATCTCATGGTGGAGCCAATCCACATTTTGTACCATTTCATTCGACAAGTACGACATCGAACAGTCGACCATGTCAAGGTCTAGTGGGACAATTATAGTCCACACTCGACTACCTTCGAGGATGCATATGCAATGCGTCAACAGTTTCCTTACTTGTTTGATATATTATACATATAGATCTATATCGAATACATTTATTTACTTGATTTTTCATACTGTACAATATCCAAGACAAAGTTTAAAACAAGAGGGGGTGTATGTAACATCTCTCTCTATAGAGCATACTATTATTGCCTTATTCTTTGAGGACACTTGCTTGCAAGTGATCCGGGTATGTAACACTATGATTTCATTCAGATTTTGGGTTATATGTGAAGACGTTGAGGTGTTATAGATGCTTGATTTTACTGGTGTATATATATGTGTTGACATGTTCTTTTGACAAGTCATCTTGAGTGT
>JASDQU010013994.1:56197-66529 GCA_032191745.1 Picea mariana | reverse complement strand
ATTTAAACACTGTTTTTTTCAGTGTATACAGGCTTGACGATGCTTGCTAATCCGTCTCATATAAGGAGTAAACGAGCCTTGCACACAAAACCAGATATTGAGGGAGAGGGGTGGCAGCATCCCTGTCACAACCTACTAGCCCTCTTGTCATTGCCATAACTATAGGTTAACGATTACCTAGTTGGGTGGTCCACGATGTCGTGAGGGAAGAATGAGATAGTATCTCATGTGGATTTCTAAGGGGTGTGCAATAAGGCGGGGCACTTATTCCTTAGAAGCCCTTAGTATCTCACAAGTTCAACCGAATGGAGTTTTAACTCCAAGGGGTTGGACAAACTTCCAAAATCAAGTCAATGCAAGTGGCACTCTTGGAGCACGAGTTGCATCTTGAAGGGCACATCACAAAATTGAAACATCAGTCAATAAACAAAGGTGGCCTAGAAAACACTGAAATGATTTGACCTTGATGGATTAAAATAATTAATTAAACAATAAAGTATTAATTATTAAATCCAACCATAAATTTTAAATAAAGGGGCTAATTGAATTGTGACACGAGTAAATATTTGAAGGAAATCAATGGTTAGGAAATAGTAGGTAAGAACCTAAAGAATTGAAAAAATACACAAGGGTGAATGAAATTGTTAAAAAAAAATCCTTGTTTAAAAATTATTACAACTTAAGAGAATGGGTTGTGCATACAATAGAATTTGAGTCAACCGATCCTAGCCTAACAAAGAAGACTCTTAATCCAAACCTATCTAAAACCTAGTTAGGAGACAACCATTAATTAAGGGGATTGGGGAAACTAAGAGACAATTAAGAGGAAATTTAGGAACACATGGGGAAATGTGAGGAAAGGTGGATTTTAAATAAAAAGATAAAAGAAAAATTACTTGTGCAACTTGGGGAGAAAGTGACACCTGTAGTGGACAAATAATCATTGAACTGGATTTCTCAAAATTAATGAATTATGCATGAGGGATAGATGTCCGTGAGGAAAGATTCTATAAAGAAATGGACGTAGAAGGGAAGGGGATCAGATCTTGGGGAAAGACACTATTATGATGCCACATTTTTTATTGACTATGTTTTTACTTGTGAGAGTTGGGAATTCGGGCCTGAGAAAAGAGTGGAAGCTCTTCCTTGCGAGGAAAGTCTGGAAGCTATTGTGTTCTAGTTTTTGTGCTTGGTCCCTTTGCGGCTCGGGGGGCTAAGGGGGAAGAAAAGTACCCCTAGCGTTGGCTAGGAGTTACCAGTGAAGTCTCTGTGATTAGAAAGAAAAGGAAAGGAACGAGCACAAGGTATGGAAGGACATCTTCAGCACACAAGTTTCATTGGTTTATGGTATTTTATTTTTTGGTTTCATTTATGTTATGAGTGTATTAGTATATTATATTGATTGAGTCATTGTAGAATCATTTGAAGGTCCGAGTGCCAATTTTTGTGTTTGATGCCAACATTTTAATAGTTCCAGAGTTATATTTAACCCTCTCTATAATTTCAGAGATTTTCATACTCTAATCGAGCAGCCTGGCCCTCATTATAGAATGTGAATTTTATTGTGTATAGTCTATGTTAAAGTATGTATTTTCATCCATAACAAAAGTATGTGTGAGCATAGTTTAGTTGAGGTTCTTTTAGGAAATTAACGACGCCTTATTATCAAGTCAAATAAGGATGTAGTTCTGACTGTATCGTGATTCCCTGAGTAATTTTCATCTCAAAATCCTACAAGTTAACCATGTCGTGTTTTCCCATTGATTTCGTTGTTGAACCCGAGTTACTTGCAGCATGAACACCTGTGTTATCTTGAAGTTAAATCCAAGGTTTTCAAAACTAGGGAGGCATATCAAAGTATCATGAGTTGACCCTTAACTTATAGTGTGCAAATTATTTATCTAGAAAAAACTTAAGCATGTGACTAGGAGCCATAACCTAATTCTAGGTCAAAAGGGAGCTATTCAGCGCTCCAGAACTATGACACTCTAGAAGTTTCCTTAACTCAACTCCTTTTTTCCCGAAGTGTTAACCAGTCGAGTTCGACCGTAAGCTGAGTTAACTGGTAACTATAGGTTACCCTGCCCTACCACCCTCCTTCGTTGAATTTTAATAGCCTAATCTAATGACTGGTGGAGTTTCTCCTCACACGAGTTTTTTCGGTGGAGATCCACTATGGAACTTTGACCTTTGAGGTTTTTCTCGCTTCACGTCCAGATTTTGTCCCACTCGGATCATCGAATCGCCGAAGGGATCAGAGATCCGATGGCTTACACTTCCCTTAGATCAACGATTTTTTTTCACTCTAGAGTTAGGAACTATGGGATTTCATCACCTTTTGCAAACAATCACTCCTTTCCTCTGGAGTGTCAAACTGTCGAAACCTCTGAAGGACTAAGACCTAAAGATCTATGGTCCTTGTTGTTCGCTAGATCTATGGATCTCCTTTACTACAGAAGTTCATAACTTTGGGGTCTTCGTATTCCTTTACTTTACCTCTTAATTTAGCGGAGATCCAAAGCCAAATTAACTCTGAGATCAATGGTCCCTTTACCTTGCTCTGATCTATGGCTAGAAATAACTTCGGCACTCCAACACTTCATAGATTTTTGTTTCTCTAGATTCCACTATCCCAGAGTGACAACCTTCCGGAGTGACATGGAAGCCATGTTGTTACAATCGATGACATTTCACCACAATGAGAGTAACACATGTCACGTGAATTAGCACAAATGATGTAATCCAAAGTACGCAAAATGAGTGTCACATGTCATCTGAATTCAAATGATAGGTGACATTGACACGTCGGCTGAGATAGAGTTTATGAGAATGGGGTTCAAATAATCGGATCTATGGACAAGTGTAACCATTGTTGGACGATAAGGATTTACACTGGAATTTGGGACTCTAGGAGATCCTTCACCTTAACTTACTGACCCTAGTTGTGTCGGAGTAATGAATTATAGAACCGCTGAAGAACGTAGGCTTGTAGATCTAATGACCCATGATTGTTCGCCAGATATACGACAATTGTTCACTTCGGGACTTCAAAGCTTCGAGGTTTCCAACCATTTTTGTTGCGAACTCAAACTTGCCAGATTGCCGAATTTTTATGGATATAATGGCTAGCATTCTCCACCGATCTATACTGTACATCCACCTCATGATTCTGGATTCGAGGCACAACCAACTAGCCCAAAGGATCTTTGTCCTCCCTTTGTATGACCGAGAGAAATGACCCCGGCTCAACTCATTGAGTGTTAATCGACGGTATAATTCGACAGTCATAATTAAATCGATCATGAAGATCGATGGCTAGGAAGGATTGTGGAGTCTCAACTAGAATGATGTTTAAACCCTCTCCCGATTTTCGCAATCGAAATTGCTCGTTGATAGTGAGACCAATTCCAATCATTGATATGTTTGTAGGTGATGGTCAACGTCCCATATGGATTACGGAACCGAAACTAGCGTGATAGTTTAATCAACCCTTTGATCCTGCAATGGCTCCTCGTCATTGATATACCCTTACTGATATCCGACAGCCGAGACTTAATCAGAAACTGATCCAATGTCCCTCCTCTGCAACTCCCAGATCTGACGACTACTATAGTTTTCTCCTCGTTCAATGGCCTTGAGCCCTCCTTTGAAACCTGCAGCCCCTTTCACTCTGGAGATTTTCCTTTAAAGGAACTCCCACGCAAAAGCACATCCCTCCTAAGCTCTAGATTCTAATTGTGGGTTGCATACTTTTCTCTTCCTTTGTGCATGTTCTCACTCTCTCTCCTGAGCTTGTACTTCCGATAGTTTTGACCTCTTCCCGACTTCAGAGGGTCACTTCATACTTTGGGTGTTCTATCCTTTGAACCTTGGGCCTTCAAGAAGCCATCTACGCACTTCTGGAAATGACTCTGGAGGTTTTTCACTGTGTTACTAGAATAGAAGCTTCAGGCTTCTTACAAAAATTTTAACTCATTCTTAGATCAGACCTTCCTCGGTTACAAGTTTATTTTATTCACAGTTTTAGCTAGTTCATAAGAGGACAAAGTAGGCCTATGGTTTCTACCTTCTGCTGAGATTCTTTCTCTATTTTTTTTCCTTTTAAATTTGTGATGTGGATTAGATAACTATCTGATTGGTTGTACCCTGTAGGGTGTCACACATTGAGGGAAACATAAGTAATTTGAAAATGTCACAAATGATAGATGGATATTAAGGGATTATGTTTTATTTTTAAGTTTCTAACATTATTCTATTGAAATACTCCCGGACCTTTAATTAGTAAGATGGTGAGTTATTTTGTAATATAATACTTGGTGTTATGAGATGATTACTAAGATACTAGATTCTCTCTCTGTTAATTGAAGAATTTGTAGAAAGGAATGTTGATATTTATAGTGGACTTTGAATATATAAAGGTAAGGGAATTAGATAATTCCTTGTTCCTTAGAACAATCGCCAGTCTTGAAACCTTAAATGGTCAAGATCAGTCGGACAAATCCTAGAGTTGAGCATTGATTATGTGTCTTGGAAGTCCTAACCTTGCAGGATAGGCTGGGTGGGTAGTCTGTATGTCATCTCATGTGATTTGGCAAATCCTTCATGCTTAGAGCAGTATCTAAATCTAGTTGTGCAATGGAATGAAAGAAATAGAATGTGTATTGTTGACATATGATATTATCATGTTTTGTTTGTTGAATGATGTTATATATCTATATATATCTTATTGTTTCTCAAGTACTTATATGATGTAATAGAGGGGATGTTACACTTTTGGAAGATGGATCTAATTCTTGACTCAGACCCATGGTTTTGGGGAAACTCAGGCTTGTGCATGAAACCTTAGATTCCCTTTTTTAATCCATTGATTGATATTCTCACCTCTATTGATGTATGGGTTCGACTCCCAAATATGCCCTTGCATTTTTTGGGTTTACTTTATCTTAGAGACATTGGTTTAGTCTTGAGAAGGTTTCATTTTTTAAGTCCAAAACCTGAGAAACACAACATATCAACATATGCGTTCATATGTGTGGAAATAGATTTCAATGAAGGGTTTCCTGTAGAAATTATTTTGATAGGTGAAAACTATTCTTGGAATTAGAAATTGGATTATGAAAGATTTACTTTGCATTGTAGAATGTGTTTTGGACAGGGCATATTACAACACAATTCCACAAAGGGTCTAGGAAAGTTAGGAAGCACTAGAGTAAACCAACTTGGTGGATTGTCTCTAAGGAATTTCATTAATAATCTTGAAATCTAGTAGGTCATCACAAGAAGATCCTCGAATCCAACTAGAACTAGTACCCCAACAAGATATTTCATTATAGAAAGGATTGACATCTAATAGTTTGGTGAAAGAGGAAATTGTCTCTCTAGATATGGGTCAGGGAAAAAATATTTAGTTAAGCTCTTAGGCAATGACCAGCTGGGTAGACGAGGCTAAGGAAGTTGAGGCACAAGAGAAAAAAAAACTTTGGGATTGATAGGAATAGAAAGGACTCCATCAGATGCCAAGTAAGATTGGATGATAGTAGGAAAGAACAAAAAATCTCCATCAGCACCTCAACCAATGGTGACAAGAAGTTGAGCATGCAATCCATTGTAGTGATGTATTGTTTCTATCTTTTATTATGTGAGCAATTTGTGAGAATATACTCATGTAAGGAAATTTGGAATGTATCTCCTTTAGCTATTTGGAAAACAAGGTTATCAAATTTTGAATACGAACTATTAAGCCTCGACATTTTTTCTATAGTACTAATAAAAATATGCAAACTTTTATATGTAGTCGTTGATAGTAGTTGAAAGATGCAATTTTTTTTAATCGAATAACATATCAGATATATTTTTATTTTTATTTCTATTCATGATCGCATTTAATATAATACTTCCTAATCCCAATATATATATATATATATATATATATATATATGATGTAGTTGTCCCTATTAACCACCTATTAGAATTCAATATTTGACTTGGATTTTAACATTTAATCTTTCTATTTCACATATGTTGCTTGGTACCATCATAAATTTGTAGCTTCACAATAAGAACTATTTCTATTGGAAATTAACTAAATGATATTCAATGTTCCACTAGTAGTGAGCCTACGGACTGAATAAATAGATTAGACGGGATTAAGCCTTTATAAATTAAATTTATTTTATTTTATTCAAGGAACAATTTTAATAAATTGAATTAGCGGACAGCTAAGGTAAAAGTTATTAGAGTTTTCAATGGACTCAACTCTAGTATATGAAATGGGGTATTGAAAATTTCTAAAACATAATGGGTTTAAAGATTTTGTTAGTTTTGTAACTTTAAGAAGATTGAAAATTAAAAGTATTTTAATTTAGAATTTTATAGGTATATTTATATTAGATTTAATTTTCAAAATATTTGTTATAATATTTATTTTTTCAATTTTTTAACACATCAAAACTATGTTGATAGGAATGTTTCTTTTAAAGTTTTTTAAACACACAAATAATTTTTTTAAACAAAGAAAGTAAGTTCTTACCTTTTTAAAGTTTAATAAACCAAATTTGATCTTAGTGAATGCTAACCAATATAATCATCCTCATTGTATTTGTTTTATAACTAAAATGATTACATTTATATAAAAAATAAAATAAAAATTAGAAAGAGGTTTAAATTAGGGTAATAGTAAATAAAAATGAATATAGAATGATGAAATAATCTTATGTTAAGGAAAAACTAGGAAAATTTGTAAATCTAAAAATGTATTAGTTTGATTAATAAAAAAATATTATATTTTATAAGTAAAAAAAATAATAAATAAATTAAAGTAAGGAATTTAATAATTAAAATAATGAAAGATGTAAAAGTAAACATAATAAATTTAAAATACAATAATAATAATAGTCAAATGATAAAAATAAAAATACAATAGGAAATTCATGAGGACTTTTATAGTAGGAATGCAAAGAAATCATATTTTTTTATTTAGTGTTATGAATTAGAATTTGCTTCCAAAACTTCTTAAGATCAAGCTTACATAGATGTAAAAACCCCTCTTTATTTATATTTATATAGTACATTTTCCCCTTTTAATTAGGGATTTGTATGTATTTATCTTGTGGAGTTTTAAGGACTCATTAGCAACATCCCTAATGATTTTTCGCAATTTTACATTCATTATCATTAAAAGGTTGGCTATTCTATGTTTTTTTTGACACCTTGAAAGAGAACTTGTTAATGGGATTGGAAATGGTTGTTGTAAAATTATGATAAAGCTCTATGATGTTGTCCTTATAAGTTAGGATAATTAACTCACTATTTAGATCCTTTAAGAAAATATTCACTTTACTTTTGTTAAAAAACAAGATTATCGATATTTTCTTCAATGGGGATTTTATGCATGGAAAATTTTAGAGTTGGGATTAAAGGTCTATGATCAAAGTGCATAGAAAAATATTTTACTATATGGTTATATACAAGGATATATATATCACATAATCCACAACACTACCTAGCCCATGAGTTTGACCACTCTATTACACCATTGCAAATTATTAGGTCTTAGAACTACAAATATTGGTTGCTCCTTACCAAACAAATTCTTGGTTGGGTCTTCATAGTTTCTTTTGTATGTATTTGCTAAAACAAGGTCCACATATGGCCATAGAGGATTAGGGTTGGAATCATTTCTTAAAACAATAACTTGATTACTTGCATTTCTAGCATTAAAATCTTATAGCAAGAGAAAATTACCTTCATTTCTTATGGTGTAAATATATAGCATATTTCTATACAAATCTTCTTAGCATTGATGTCTAATATTTCTATCCAAATGTATTGATTGACAAAGTCTATCTTATGAAGTTAAATGTGAGGATACATGTTCTTCTTTATGTAACAAGCTATGCCTCCAATCCCTCTGTGATAGGATTACTCATTCCATGTCTTGACAGAATGACAAATACTTCTTTCTTACAGAGCTGATACTATTCATGCTCCCATGCTTCAAGTAGAAAAATAATATCAATATCACTCGTGATCCAACTTAACATAGGTCCTTTGTGCCATGGAAATCCCCAATAGTTTAAAAAATGATCCATAGTATCTCAAATTTGTATTTATTATTAGAATTTTGGTCTCTATCCTAGATTATTTTACCTTTTGAACTTCCTTCCTTTATTCAACTTGGTCTACTGGAATGAGATTGTGATTTATAAATATTTGTGACCCTTTTAATCTTGGATAATTATTGAGTATGTCATATTTATGGATGTTATAGCTTAATTTGACATTGATCAACCTAGCTTTATGTTCGATTATTTTTCCCGACACCTTTTCTTCTATGAGGTAAGTTGTTTCAATTTTAGGTTTATTTTTTAGTTCTTATTTTACTATTGCTAATGTGTCCATGTCTTGATGTTATTTTATACAAAACATTATGAGGTTCAAGGCTCTTTCACTCATCATCCAACTAGATCAAAGTATTGAGTTTGCCTTTGATGGATTTGATATCCAATTTATTTTCTAAACTACTTAGGGCCAAATTGTTAGTTGTCTTTTCTTATATATCTTTAATCATTTCTCTTAGGTTACCATTTTCTTCAACATCTCCTTCTTGGGTTGATTGTTTTTGTTTTTGCATTTCTTGTAATCTATCCTCCACCCCTAATATTCTATTATATACCTATGTTTAAATCTTGTCTTCTAACAATCTAAATTTGTCATCTAGCATTACCTCTAACTCTTATTGGAGTTTTGGCTAACTTTGTTGGACATCCCTTTGATAAGTTGAGGATTTGGAATATGTGGAGAAGTGTTCATATTGAAAAAGAGAGAAAATAAATAAGAGAAAGAATTTATGCATTGAACCATAGAAAACCTCCTCTTCTCAATTCAAATTCTTAATCCTCCCTTCCAATTCACAACAAGTATGAAGTTCTCCATTCAAATTAGCGATGACTTATAAATCTCCATTCAAATTCACTTTAAGTATAAACCTTCATTTAAATTTGCAACATACTAAACACCCTTCACTATTCAAATACACTAATATATACATGATCAACCCTATTTCAAATTTACATTCCTTTGAGAATAAATAAAACTATAATCACCACATAAATTCCTTTGAAGAATATAACCCTATAATCATCACATATACATGATCAACCCTATTTGGAATTTACATTCCTTCGAGAATGAAGGAAATTATAATCGCCACATAAATTCTTTTGAAGAATATAACCCTACAATCATCACAAAGAGTTTAAATGATGATATAATATTAAAATAATTTAAAATTAAAAAGAACAAATTTACCCATCACAAAGAGTTTAAATGATGATATAATATTAAAATAAGTTAAAATTAAAAAGAACAAATTTACCCAAGTCAAAGACGCCTACAAGTCCGAATGATGAGATAATATTAAAATAATTTAAAATGTAAAGAAACAAATTTAAGCAAATCAAAGATGATCGACAAGTCATAATGAAGAGAATAAAGTTGAAATGGAAAAAACGATAAAAAAATAAAGTAAGGAAAATATTAATCAATATGAGTTTAAATGATAATATAATATTAAAATAATTTAAAATTAAAAAAAAAAAACAAATTTATCCATGTCAAAGACGCCTACAAGTCCGAATGATGAGATAATATTACCGTTAACATTCCTAGTTTAATGCGTCAAAATGTGTATTGAAATTCTGTAAACCGTAAAATTTAAATGTGATGGGCTGTGCGGATTTGAAATTCTAACCTTGACAACCATCGTGATGGTGGTTTTAGGAGTTTTGATTGGAGTAATTTTGGAGCAATTTTTTCTATGAAGTTTTGCTTTTCAGTGAAAAGAATAGTTTTAATTAGGCCAAATTTTCAGGGGTAGTTTGAATTTCACATGGATTAAAGTTCCATGCATTTTAGAACCTTACCTTAAAGGTTTTGTCTCATTTTAAACCAATCAAGATAATGAGAAAATGGATCAGAATTCTAGATTAACCATAAATTTAAAAACTAACCACGAAAAAATATCTCAAGAAAGAAGATTGCTATGAAGTTAACCCACTCCGTTTTGATTTAACTTACTACAGGTTTGTGCTTTATAGATATTCATTATAACAAATTTGTTTCTTCACAGTTAAAGAATGTTAAGATTTATGATTACATTATGTAAATTCATTCTCGTATTGTATGTAAAAGACGTATGAGTAAGGTTCGATCTCTTTAATAATTTTAAAATGAATGTCACGATTTATGAGTACGTTATATCAACGCATTCTTGTAATGTATGTAACATTCAATCTCTTTAAATATGTAAACCAATTCAATGAAACAAATCAA
>JASDQU010013994.1:25605-40664 GCA_032191745.1 Picea mariana | reverse complement strand
AATTAGTTATCTCTATCATGAATCTTGTAGTCTCAATGACTGCAGCAGCGGACGTAGTTTCCCCCTTTAGCCCTTGGATACGGAATAGCAAGGGGGACTCACAGAAATGTGGGTCGGGAGGTCAGCTCAGTAGTTGGGCTCGTAATGGACGCGGCTTCCTCCTACAACGAACCGCCCTACAATCCAGCATGGACGACTAAGTTAGAATATGGATGAGATTGCATTTAATAATCAGTTTTCCTTGTGTAAATCTGTATAAATTTATGTAAGCCCATAGAAACATTGAGATATGAGATGAGTGTAAGCGTGCTGTAATCTCCTTGATTTGAATAATAAGACAACAGATACTTCTGCTTGGTAGACTTAGCCCAACTTTTAAGTAAACCATATAAATCTGTGTGATTGAAAGAGAAGACTTCAAGAGTGTGAAAATTGGGAGGAGCAGCAGCATTAGGGCGAGGTGCGTCGATTCCCACATCCCCGCAGGGGCCTCCTCTGGGAAGGTGGGACGGCACACTAGTCGGACTTTCGTTTCTGCAAAATACCTGAGATCATTTTGATAGTCGGAATTTCGTTTCTGCAATGTACGAAATTGATGTTTATTTTTTCATTTTCTTCCTTTTTTAATAAGTAATATGAATTGGAGGGGCCTCCTCTGGGAAGGTGGACGGCACACTAGTCGGACTTTTGTTTCTGCAAAATACCTGAGATCATTTTGATAGTCGGAATTTCGTTTCTGCCATTTACGAAATTGATGTTTATTTTTTCATTTTCTTTCTTTTTTATAATAAGTAATATGAATTGGATTGACAAGGGACTATTTTATATTACAATTTTCTAAAATATTTTAGAATACTAATGAATGTGAAACCACTGTTGGCCAAGCTATTTTCGAGATGAAGTTCAATTTCGAAGCTTATGATATGTAGAACTTATTTTTTTTGTATTTTTTAGAGTTTTAAAATGATGTAAATATTTCATTTTGTGTATGAGAATTATGTCTTATTTCGATTTTTCACGTACCATTTTTCTATAGTTATAAGCATAGTACTATAATTAGTTTTTCATTTTCATACTTTCCTAGTATCCATATAGTTATTTTGCTCTCTTGTTTTATTTCCATAATAACTTTATTGCTAAATATATAAAGCAATGATATAGTTAGAGTTATGTTTATCTTCTTGGTTTTATTATTTTATCCTGAGCATTGTTCCACATTTTTCCTATTACAATAGTTGTATTTCATTTAGTGTATAAATCTTAAACTGTGTACCAAGCCACAACCAATGAAAACTCAAACTAGTGAATGTTGTTGGGTCATCATGTATAGGGGTTCCCTACTCCAAACAGTATAATCATTACTAATTTCATAGGAACCTCCAACCTTGACAATAAATTTGTAACCATTGTTGGTATATATATTTTTAATACTATGTAGCCCTTCTTGTGTTGCTTTGATGGCTTCATGAATATTTCTTCTTGTGTTGCTTTGATGGCTTCATGAATATTTCTTCCAACTAAAAAGACAAATTGTTCTTGGGATAAGCCTATGAGAAGATATTTTTAACTCTTACTTTCAGTATTTTTTTCATGATCTTGTAAATATATTTTTATAAGGACATTGGTGTGAATTCATCAAAGTTTTTTGGCTTATATTTTTTTTTGGATGTAAGAGATAAAAGGGTAGAATTTAATACCACAAATATTTCTGCTATACTCTTTGATTTTTGAATCACTCCAATTAAATCTTCTTATAATAAATCATAGAATTTAATGAAGGATTCTACTTCCATCCATATATACTAGGGATTTTTTCAGTTTTAAAATATGAAAATGCATTCTTTAATTAATCCTTTGAGATTTATTCCATCAAAATTTGATGTGCTTTATCAAACAAAAATCTTGGAAAGTAGGTGTTCATCTTTATAATTTCTATTTTATATATATATGTCTCTCTCTCTCTCTCTCTCTCTCTCTCTCTCTCTCTCTATATATATATATATATATATATATTTGGAACTGAGAGACTTTCATGTTAACAATTTCATGGAATTTCCTTGTGTTTTTACCATCTAACCTTTTCATTTTCCAAATTGTATTCTCTTTTCCAATGTTGTTTTCCAAATTGTATTCTCTTTTCCAATGTTGTGCATAGTTATGAAAAATTTGGTATTTTCATCTCCTTTTTATAAACATATTTCCTAACTTTTCATTTCTCATTGCTTCCTTCCAATCTAACAACTTATTTTTTTATTTTCTAGATCTCTTGTATCTCTTTAGTAAAAATCACACCCTCATTATTATCACACAATTCTACTATCTATGATTCCACTTCCTTCAAATCCGTATCCAAGTTTTAGAACTTATTTGTATCCCATGTTGACATTTGGACTTTTACTTTATCCAATGTTGTTGTGCAAATTGGTATCTTGATGTGCCTCTATTATGTCTCATTATAGCCTACCCAATCTTCTCTTACTAATTTTATACACCCTTCATCCTCTAACCATATCGGATTAAATTTAAATGGACTTGTTGGATTTATGTCTTGATTCTCTATTTGAATAAAAGAAAGCATATGGTCTAAGCAACCTATAGCCTCCAAATAGGATGTAAGCATGTCTTACTCCATCATTAAATTTTTTACTATGAAGAAATTATAAGTCTTTTTATACTCATACTTCACCTACTATCGCATTTTTGTGTAAGTAAGCAAAAGTATTGGTTCAACATGGACATAAAACTTGTTTCCTCTATATTATATCTGAATAAATCTACAAGTTCATCTTATCTTGATACTTTTCCCCACACGTTATGATATATTTAAATATCCTCGAATGATTACCCTTTCACTCTTGGTACACTAAAAACAATATCCCCATAAAGAGTTCCTCTCTACCCTAATTCCTGAAGTGAGAATTCAGTCCAAATACCCTAAGCAGGAAAATAAGAATTATAATAGGAATTGATTTTTCCATCGAGCTAACAAACCCCCTAAATTACCTATAGCATATAATGAAATGATATTTCACTCCATGATTTTTTCAGGTGTCCTTCTCAACTTTTTCCCTTAACCCATTATTTCTTGTATGATATCAAGTCTATCCAACTCCACCAATATCAGTAGGGATGGTATTTTAGAGGGGTTCGTCAAACCTCTTATATTTAAGGATAATACAATCATGATTTAACCATTGAAGGGGCTTGTATATATCTAAGGACCCTTTTTATGGACCTTTGTTTCCCTTGTTGTGTCTATTTCAGATCTTTTTTGGGGGAATATTGAAGGAAATATATCCTTCCAAGAATGTTTGTATGATAGTAGAGTATCCCTACTTGGATCCTTCCCTAAACCTCCTTCTATACCCTCTCTCATTGTCTATATGTCTCCTTTCTTGAGTTAAGTTGGTATTTGGTTGTGGGATGACTTATACTTAGACCTTATAAAGAAGATTCAAATAGGCTTGTTCGTGGTTCATATGGATACTTCATTGCTCTCTTTTGTTATTGTAGATGGGTATGTAATATTCCAGATATAAAAAGTATGCATAACATAAATAAAATGTTAGAAATGGAAGATGAACAACAATATAACCAGAATAACACCACAATAATACATAAATGATAACATAATAACACCAGAAAGAGAACTTTGATTATTGAGAGCAATGTTCATGGGCCTCTTCAAGGGGGAAACCTCCAGTCGAGCAGAGCTCTATTACAATAATATATAAGCTAGGGTTCACATACCCTCGACTCTTATTTATACTAAATATGTCTATCAAGAGAACCATCTAGAGGAAGATCCTTCTAGAAGTGGAAGCTTCTATTAGGTCTTCTTACATTCGATTTATTCTACCTTATTGCAAGGCCTTATTAATATTGACCTTTATTACATCCAAATACATTGTTCTACCTACGTAAGGGGTTAGGTCTTTAACAGGGTAATGGGAATATTTTATTTTCCAAGGTCATATGAGCAATTACCAAAAACCTCCATATCCCCTTTGAACTGAAATTGTCCCTTCCCTGTGAACCCCTTACAAAATTTCTAATAGATTTCAATGAAGGAGGTATCCATTTATCTTTAAAATTGAATCCTTTGATTTTAAATTAACAATGAATTATAATAGATCAAAGAGAGACTCACTATGATTTTCAGTAGAAGTACAAAATGTTTCTTCCCATTTCATCACATTTAGACTTTGTCTAGTATTCTTCGATTCCTCCTTTTACTACAATGTCTCACCTTGAATTCCCTTTAATTGAATCTCCAAAAGTTGTGTATCACCCTTTTCTTCAAATGAATTCATTTTCTTATTTATTTAGTATTTTTTTTACTTGCACCACACTCATTCAGAGGACATTCTATGACTCCCTCCTTCTTTGATGGATTTCCTAAAACCTTTCATTCACTATTTTTTTAAATTACAATTTTCTTCCTATATTTTACAAATGAAGGGATGAACAAAATATTCACTAAGTCCCCCTATACATGCTGTATAGAACATTGGAACAATATCTTAGCATAACCCTCTATTTTCTTGTGTATTTTCTTCCCTGTCTCAATCTCAATGAAATTCATAAGAAGATCCTTGATATCCATATCTATGAGGATCTATAGGCCTATGTCTCGAGGCTTTATAGGACTCATCAACATCTACATTCCTTTCCATACAATCCCCAATATATTATAAAATTATATTAGAGAATAATTCTAGTGGGGGGGCTAGTAACATTACCCACATAGGTTGTTTCATGGATACTTTATATCTAGGGCCAATTCACACCATCTAATTTTTTAATTCCATCATTATAGAATCCCAGTACTAGTTTCTAGTTATAATTTGTTCTATATCTTCCTCTAATTTAAACAATAAACACATCCAACCCTACACTAACAAATGGAACCTTGGTGCTTATCTCATCATTGGCACCTATAATCATTTCATTCATTCCTTTATGATATTTCCATTATCATCCTTCCGTAAAACCTTCCTGTAAGAAATTTCTCTTGATACTCCATAACATATTCCAAATAGACCTCTTCCCTCAAAACCATTTTAAGTATAGACTTCCTTCATTTCATGCACCTCTTATTCCTTTTACCAATACTATCAAGTTTTTTTTCACCCTACCATTTTCAGTCTTCCCGTAACCACTTAGAGCATCCAAATTCATCATGTTTCCTATGAATCTAAAACTTTGAGTCTCTTTATTTAGAATTGTATTGATTTATAGGTTTTTTTTTTCTAGATCTCTTATGTTTCACTTTCCTTAACCAAAGGTTTCCCAATAGTTCTACTTGGTGAAAATTTGATGAAAAAGAATAATGGCAAGCAATAAATTCAACCTTCTCGAGGCTCCATCCCCTAAATCCACACACTCTATCATCATCTTATATATTTAAACTTCAAGTCAATGAGTTAATGCACATGTCAAAAGTTTCAAATACATTCTTTGAACAAACTTTTCAAACTTCTTCAATATTTTTTCCTTGAAAGAAAAAACCTTTTGAAAATGTTATCCTCTATCTAGTTACTTGAGATGTGGAATCCTAAGGAACCAAAGGTATCCTCTCCTTCACTCGAGTCACCTAAATAATCTACTAGTTCTTATTCAAACCTCGTCTTCCTCCATTCAACAATTTCTCATCCATACCCATGTCGCTAAAATATTCAATTGCTTATATACCTCTGTAAACAATGTTTTAGAAATCATATAAAATACTAGAGAAAATTACTATTTATTAAATATCATAGCTAAAAAATTAAAACCATTCATTTGATTTAACCACATGTACAATAGGTATCTCTACTAATCCATCTATTATATATACAAATGTTACCATATAAATTTGAGACTCTATAATGGTTTTTATATAATGAACTTCTATTCTTACTCCTATCCACACATCTTTTTGTTTGGTTGAATTCTTCCAATTGTGATCTACTACTATAATCTAAATGCAACACCTTATTCGTACTTGCTAAAGAAAGTATTATAGTAATCTATAAGGTTTCAAACTTCATTAACAGGCTACATATATATTAACATTTTACAAAAACATCTATTATTTGGATATTTTTTTTTTTTTAAACAAACTATTTTTTTAATCTTTATAATTATATATATAATTTTGTATTGGTTTAAAGATTTTAATAGGACTTCATTATCTCTATTGTCTATGAATTATTTTCCCATATTTTTCGTTGTTTTAAAATAATTCAAAAATACTAAATTCTCACAAACCCATGTCAATACATACTAAATTCTCACAAACCCATGTTAGTGCATTTGCCTTGTCCTTAGAGCTAAATCGTCAATGCAATGACAATTCCTACAATCATACTACATGCACTCTACACTACATCATTACATCAGTACGTTCAAGATGAGTCTAATGATATTTTTAATATACTTTTCAACTACTTCATGACACAACAATTCCTACAATCATACTACATGCACTCTACACTACATCAGTACGTTCAATATGAGTCCAATGATATTTTTAATATACTTTTCAACTCTTCATGACACAACGGTACAACATTTCAAGATGAGTCTAATGATATTTTTTAATATACATTTCAACTCCTTCAGGACACAACAATACAAAATTTCAGTAGCTACAACTCAATCACTTTCACGAGATGAACTTTAGCGGCTACAACTCAATCCTCTTCACAAGATGATCAAGACACTTCTCTATAAAAGAGGTCAATACTTATTATAAAAATGGAGGTTTGTACTTCAAAATGACTATAAAGTAGTTCAACTTTACAAGCATTCAGATGGGAAGAAAAGAGGAGGTGTTGCATAGCCATAAGAGCATGCATCATGTTCAGAAATAGTAGCAGAAAAGAAACAAATTTGAATCTCATCAAGCATCCAAATTTTTTGATATTATACTAGGTATGGTCTTTATAATTGTCAAGCTCTTTAAATTTGTTGATATTTTATCAGTAACAACATATTTTATATTTTGGGAGTAGGTCACTTTGGATATGGACAAAAATATTTTGTTCAAATTTTATATGAACAAATTGACAATTCTCTAACTGAAAATATTCCTAATTTTTTTTTAGCTTATAGAGGAGATTTTTAGATAGTCCTTTGTTTAGAAATATAAAATGATAATAGTAATATTTTGATGAGATGAAATTGAAGATCAATTAAGCACCATCCCTTACATTTCCTAAATTTCATAAGCCCTTCAAATTGGAGACTAACGTAATTGGATACGCTATGGGATTAATCTTCATCAAGAACGTAAGCTAGTATGTTATAATTCTGAGAAGTGTCATGGGGAAGTCCTAAAATACACCATGTATGATAAGGAAATATATTCCTTAGTTCAAGTTTTTAAGCAGCGGAAGCACTATCTATGAGCAAGGAAACCATTATCCACATTGATCACTATCCAATGCATTATTTGTGGGCCTAGAGTAAGATTAAACAAACTAGACACTACAAGTGCATGGGATTTTTACAACAATTTCATCTATTCATCAACTATAAGAAGAGAAGCACTAATATGTTGGTAGATATGTTTTCAAGGCCACTCATATCCAAGATTATAGATTTTGGAACTCTTATGAACAAGGATATTTTTTCCACATACAAAGAGACATACACATAAGAGGAAGATTTTAAAAAGGTGTTTCAACAACTACAAGGCCAAATTCATGTAGAAGAAGCTGGCAATAAGGTTGACTATCATCTCTAGAATGGGTTTCTCTACAAACTTCATGTCGCTAAAGGTGAAAGATTGCAACTTATCAGAGAATCTCATACACCAAATATTGTAAGACATTTTGGTGTTGGGAAGAGAGTTGACTTACAAAGGTATGTGTATTGGCCCAAAATTCAAGAATATGTAGCTCAATATATTATAGGATGCATTCCTTGTTGTACCATCAACCCCAATAATAGAAAACAAGGTTTATACCATCCCTTTCTTGTATTACCTCGACCCCCAAAAAAAATTCCATGAATTTTGTGGATGGTTTTCCACCAACCAGGAAGTGACATGACTATAAATTTGTCATATTGTACATGTTCAACAAGATTTGCATTCTTCTGCCTTTTAAAAATACCATCAAAGGAAAAGAAGCAACAAACATTTTTTATGAACAAGTCAGGGTGCACTTTGGGATACCAAGGAGCATCATCGAAGATAGTTCGATACCAAATTTCTTGGTGAATTTTAGACTACACTTTGGGAAACGATGGACACAAATTTGAAGAGATATACAACATTGTATCCATAAACATATGGGTAGACATAATTAGTCAATAGGAAAATGGTTCAATTTTTTATGGGTTACAATTAGAAGAATCCAAATACCGAAAGAATCCAAAACCTAGGATAGAAATATGATCTATATTCAAGACTCTTATAACAAATAAATCCATACTTCTATTGGTAATTCCACTTTTGAAACTTGCTTTGGATTGTGCTTGGATGTTCCAAATTAATGGCATGGAGGTGTGAGTGAAGACGTCATGGGAGAAGCATTGAAAGTAGGGAAATTTGTTTAAAAGATTAGGTAGATCCATTTGCAAGTACAAGAGACACTAAAGAAGTCACATGAAAATTACAAGGCCCAAGATGATCAACACATAACTAAGAAAAAATTCAATGTTGGAGACAAAGTTTGGTTGTAGCCAAACAAAGAAAGGATACATGGATCTAGTAAGAAGATAGATGTTCCATGGTATGGTCCTTTTGTGGTATTGAAGAAGGTGGAAGATAATTCTTATAAACTCACTCTACCCCCATACATATCATTTACTTAGTAATGAATGTGGAAAATATGAAACTCTGAGAATTCCATGTTGGATTAGGAAACTAAAGAGCAGGTCATACCTACCATAAAGGGATGAGTACTATAAGCTCAGGTAGAAGATACAATTTTGCATAAGAATTATGTAACTAATAGACATGGGAAACATGACCTTTGGTTGATAACGTTGAAATTTTAACTTCTAGGAAAGGAAAAATGGTACTCCAAGGAGAAGGTAGAGAAAACAAATTCTCACATGTATTCAATAAAATATTTTGGGAACCAAAAGGCTCCCTAAACTAGGAGGTATGATCGAGAATGGATCATTATATAACTTGTCATCTATATTGGTATTTCTCAGGTGGAAGAATTAAAGGCGTTGGATTGCAAGACACATTTTAGTGGTAGGTTCTAGTTTGGAAATTTGGGGTCCAAAACCTTACAGATCCATTTTGAGGCATCAAACGATCATTTTTGGGGCAAAAAATTAGTGAGCATAACTCTCATCCCATCAACGTTGTTCAACACACCAATAATTTTTTGACTGTGTGAAAATCACCTCAATGAGAGTTCGTGCGAAAGTTATGTCTCCTACAAGTTTACCTACCTTATTGTCCACCATGGTACTGAGTGGATGCCACACCAACCCTCATTACTCATGTGTGGGTCTAGTCATGTGTGGAATTTCCAGAAGATTCTATAAGGTCCAAAACCCTAACACTAATTGAGGGTCAAGGCATGCAAAAAACTTAACCCTAGAGGACTATTAGACTATGTTAAATATTAGGCCACTAGGAGGAAATGGGGTTGCATTATTTTAATATTGTACTTGTTCCATAGTTGGGAAGAGTATCTAGGATTGGGATTTGAGAGTATAGTAGACAAGGAAGAATATTCTATAACATCCACTTAGGCCACAATGTCATAGACAACTCGGTAGTGAGTTCCCCTTTCTTTGTATTTGCATTTTCTAACTGAAGAAAGGAGAGTAGAGCATAGGCCTCACCTTCTATTTGAGTTTCCTCCCATTCAAGTTTCCTAAGATAATGTTTAGCTCATTTAAGTGAATGGTGTATTCATTTTCTTATTATTTCATTTTATTATTTGAATTATTTTTATAAATTTGAACAATAAACTATTGACAATAAACCTGAAATCTGAAAAAATAAATATATTTAATAAAACTTTCAAAATATTACAAAATTTATTATAAATATTTTTTTATAAATCACAAATTTACACGAATTAAAAATGAAATTCCCAATCATACTACATTATGCTAAACTATACATTATGCAAATCATAATACGTATCAATATAAAGCAACTCAAAAAAATTACAAAAAGTTGTCATAATTACCACATTAGTGAAATTATGCTAAACTATACATTATGCTAATCATGATACGTATCAATATGAAGCAATTTACAAAGAGTTACCATAATTACCACATGAGTGAAATTTGGAAAATTTACAGGCACGAATGTCAAAACGACATTATAGAAAAAACTTTACCACCTTCCTTGATAAATCCTTCGAGAAAGAATTATAAAAATGAAATTCCTATTACTATTTTCCTTTCCATTATAAGGATGAGACCTCTACAATAAGAGGCTCTTCCATCAATACATTATGCTAATCATAACATGTATGAATATGCTTTCATTCTAACTAGATACTCGCCTTATTTATCTTGTTCAAATTAAATGTCAATACTCTTATAAATGGTATAAATAAATTGTATACTTATATATTAAACCCATAACCAAATGTTCTCCAATGTGAGCTTCCAAAATAAATTGTATACTTATTTAATGTTTGACCGGTTTTTAAAAAAACCTAATTAAATTTAACTAATAAGAATGTCAAATTCTATTTAATGTTGTTTGCAAAATAGAAAAATATTAAATATGTGTACTTTCTAGCCATGATCGGCTCTCTATCATGCAATGCTCTAGTAGCATAGGATGAATGGGAAGC
Organism: Picea mariana; assembly: GCA_032191745.1. Classification (NCBI taxonomy): domain Eukaryota; kingdom Viridiplantae; phylum Streptophyta; class Pinopsida; order Pinales; family Pinaceae; genus Picea; species Picea mariana. Next base: position 29,892 of record JASDQU010013994.1, on the reverse strand, counting down.
TTAGGATAAGAAAACCCTAATTTTAACAATGATTATAAAACAATATTTTTTATCACAGTGTAGAATGTGCATGATGTTATCAATTGGATGTAGTTTGGATGGTTGTGAAGAATGATTGTTATCCTCCCCACCTGGGTTCAATTTTCATAATGACATGAATAAAATCTCATAATGAGTATGTTGTAATGGCTTCGAGTATATATGTATTGGAAATTTGTCTTTGATACAAAATCGAATAGCAAGGCAATATTATTGTTTGATTGGGGTGTTGCGACCGAATGGGGGTATAGGACCATTTTTAGTGTAGATTTTAACCTTGTACAATTAATTATTGAAAACATATTATTGATAAAAACATAAAAGACACACACACACATTACACCATCAATTTTTTTAGAGCCGCACCTCTAATCTTGTGTGAACATCATATATTCATTGTTTATAATATAATACATATATAGGATCACGTAGCATCCAAATCCACTCATATATTTACTTGGATTAGTCAACAACCCTAATTCTTTAACCAGAATAAGAAAACCATCAGTGAAAACCATGTGCTGAAAAAATTCCAAAAATTGGATGAAAAAAACCTCAAAATGAAATTTGGGGGCACTACCCCCAGACAGGGGGTGCTAGCGCAACCCCTACAACCCTCCCCCCTCGTGCCCTGCGCAATGCAAAGACTCATTCTAGTCGTGAAAATATTATAACACATACCCAACATATAGGCATTGGGGGTTAAAAAGGGGTATCTAGTAAACATAGCGGATATCAAGTAAAATTAGGTTTTTATTATTGGAAAGATGCAATGGGATAGGGTTTTAATAAAATGATTTTGGGAGGTATTTATCAATATTTAGTGAAAATAGAGGTATTATTTAATATCCCACTAATTCATATGTTATTTCACAAGTTCATAAGTGGAGGCCCCATGAACCTAATCAATGAATTTTCATGGGTCATTTTCAATATTTAGCATTCTAATAGGGAATTTGCAATGAGAAATTTTCATGTATCATTTTCATGGAGGCATTTTCACTGAGGAATACCTCTACAACCTAAATCTGTGAGTTTGACCGAACTAGGTGCACAAGTTCTCTCTCCCACTTTTTTTTGTAATTTATTTTATCTCTATTTCCAATATGAACAATCCCATGTTTACCAAAACCTCTGAAGAGGATATCTAGCAAATTATCCCTAGATAGTCTTTATGAATATATAGAATCATTAGATAAACATACAGAAGAGAGAGAAGCAAAAATTCAAACAAAGTTAGAGTTAATGCCTTGATAATAAGTTGAACTCCTTTGAAGACAAGATTTAGAAACAATTAGACCATAAAATATTAGGGTTTGAGACTAAGTTGCACAAAATGGATATTATATTACAAGAAATCGAAAAGAAAATCCAATAAAATAAATAATCATCCCAAGAAGGAGAGGTCAATAATCTATAAAACCTTAATTTCAAGAACAAGATTAAAGAGATATAAGAAAATCTAAATAATGATTTGGCCCTAAATAGTTTGGAAGGTAGATAAGAGAAAATAAATAAGCTTATAGAGTTAGACCACGAGTGTAACAATAATCCTTGAACACATCAATGAGAAAAAGGTAAAGCTAAGAGCATCAAATACTACCAAAAAAGAATCTTAAAAATTGGAGGGCTTGTCATCGCCTCTCACATCCACAAGCTCTTCAATTTAGTAGTCAAGTAGGTCTTCCCTAAACCTTGGACTCAAAACATAATTGTACTTGTTTCTAAAAGTGGGGATAAAAACAATCCCTATAATTTTAGGACCATTTTGATTATCCCCCTTTTATCCAAGTTATATAGAATTATTTTGGAATTTAAGATCAACATAAGGTTAGAAAGACATGGAAAAAGAGCTAAATACTAGGTTGAATTTAGAATTTATCATCCAACTATGGAGAACCTTGTTACACATAGGATCATTATAGAATAGTTTCATAATAATAGAACCAATATCCTATGTTGTTTAGTTGAATTTAGAAAATATTTTGACATTGTGCCTAGGGCTAACATTTGGAATAAATTAGAAGACATAAAAGTTTCTTTCAAGTTGAGAGATACCACGGTAAGGTTGTACATGAATTTTATTTCTAGGTTTAGGAACATTGAGAGCTAGTTGGAAGAAATTTATTGTAATATAGGATTTAAGGTTTTCCCTTGTCCCCTACTCTTTTTGGCATATACATTGGCAAGTTAGAGGGTCGATTGGAAAAAGCAGGTTGTGTCAACCCAATTCTAGTTGGTATACTCATCATCCTCAATCTTCTTTACCCTAATGATATTTTTCTTATGGAGAGGATTCCTTATGATCTAGACAAGAAACTAAAACTTTTCAAGGATTTATGCTTTAATACAAGTATGGATATTAATGCTAACAAAATGAAGTTTGTGATTTAATTAAATCGAAAAATATAACTTATGCTAATTACATGTATGACAACAACAAGTTGGAGGAATTGAATTCATATAAATATATTGGAATCAATATTCATCAAAATCTTAACTAGAAATGTATCATTGAGAAAAGTATAAATTACAGGACGAAAGCTTATTATGGACTTGAAAATAGTTGAAAATCAATGGATCTTTGACTATGGGATAAGAAGAAAATACTCTTTGATACTCTTATTGGTCTTGTTATCTTATATGGTTATGAAATTTAGGGTTGTAGCATCTCTATAGAATTGTGGACAAAGATAGAGAAAGTCCAAAACTGTTATATAACTTATAATCTCAAAATAAAAGGCAATACACCCTATCATATCCTCCTCATAGAAACTAGTTTTTCCCCCATTTAAATCATGGCTATGACTAGGTACCTAATGTATTATAACAAGATAAAAAAGATGGAATACAAGAGGCTTCCTAAGATTGATTCAAACTCTATTCAAAACCACATATGGATCAATAAACATTAGCATAAAGATGTCATTATTGGCTAATTCATTGGGGGGTAAAGGAAGATGTCACTGTGTACAACAATGATCATCTCAACAAGTTTATGTTGATTTAGGAGAGCTTCTATTAAATATTTTCAAGCACAAAAATATACTAAATATTTTCCTTACATTTCTTAATGTAACTATGGTAATTTAGGAATGCTTCTATTAAATATCTCAAAGCACAAAAATAAATTTTTAAAACAAACCAAGTAATTCCTGACCAATTCAAGCACTATATCATATATAATCTTTAAATAACTACAAAATATTAAATATTTTCCATAACTTTTAATCCCTAAACACTTTATATATGTTTTTATCATCTTATAAAGTTTCAACTCAACATAAACAAAATTAAAATATTTAATTTTACTCAATCATCTTTGAAGAGCTACAGAGTGTTCGGGACCTAACCCCTCACATAGGTAGAATAATATGTTCCGATGTCATAAGGGTCAATATTAATGAGGCCTAGAAATAAGGAAGAATAAGTCGAATGTAAGAAGACCTAATAGAAGCTTCCGCTTCTAGAAGGATCGTCCTCTAGATGTTTCTTTTGATAGACATATTTAGTATAAATAAGAGTCAAGGGTATGAGAATTTTTGTCTTGGATATTATTGTAATAGAGCTCTGCTCGACTGGAGGTTTCCCCCTCAAAGAGGCAAGTGAAAATTTCTCTCAGTAATCAAAGTGTTCATTCTGGTGTTATTTTGGTATCATATTGGTATTATTGTAGTGTTATTCTGGTTATATTGTTGTTCGTCTTCCATTTCTAGCATTTTATTTATGTTATGCATACTTTTTATATCTGGAATATTACAAGTGGTATCAGAGCACTTTCCTCGACAGAAAATTGTGTGTTAATTTTTTTTCAGTGTAGAGACTTATTTCAACGTCTTTAAGCTACAAAGATTTGTCATTATGCACATAAACCTGCGGTTGACGATTCATACATGTAGGAAATACAAGTGGTACTTAAGCACACATCTGTTGGCCACCCTTATAATCCATGTTGGTACCCCTTCGAGTGGTAGTGCATCAGACAACACCTATATACATATCGACCTAAATTTCCTGAAGCCCTCTTTAGATAAACTGATCGACCACCTGACTACTATAGTGCCACTGAGAACAACACTCAGGAAAATACTCTCTAGTACCTAGGTAGTTGGGTAGTATAGCTAAGGGCACGGTCTAGCCTCCTTAGTTGGTGCCCTGAGATATTGGGTGAGTAATATTGTTGGACCCCACATGTATATTAGAGAGTTATAGCACAGGGAAAACCCTTGTCTATAGAACCCTTGAATA
>JASDQU010013993.1:72462-99771 GCA_032191745.1 Picea mariana | reverse complement strand
TTTGCTTTGGAATATATAAGGCATATAATAAATTCTGATGATATCCATTTTGTGTCACTGAAGAAAAAGCAGCAGCTTAGAATCAAGGGGCAGATTGGCTCCTTCATCTGCAACAATCGTGGCGCTGGGGAAGAAGCAGAAAGGATGCTGAGGGAGATGAAGTTCTTCATGAGCTTCCCATGGCATTACGATCCATGTGGGATCATCTCCGAGATGAGGGTGAAAAACAAGAACATCCCATATGTTCATGAATCTAGGCTTGAAATTGAGAAATTTATGAACTAGACAGTATGGGAGCCCAACACATTGGTCGAAATAGAACAACAGGATCCCCCGGCCACTATATCACAAACAACCAAGCCACAGGTCCCGAAAGAGAAAAGGCCTAGGCAAGATTTATCTCCACCTGTCACGGAGGTATTGTCAGAAGAATTCCAGCTGCATATTAAGAGGCCTAAGACTTTTGTAGTTCCTGGCCTGACCCGAGAAAAAGAAGCCCCGTCTACTACAGTGACCAAAGTTGACAGGCCACCCTTCGGTTCAAGCCTCCATAAGGTCATAACCTCAGCATTGCCGAAAAAATCTACAGATTCTCCATTGACCACCCAATCAGGCAAGGTGGGACCAAAGCTAAGTATCTTCGAAAAGTATGAGATGATCAAGAAAAGGAACCAGACCCTGACCAACAGTACTTGCGCCCAGTTCTGGAAGCAGACATCGACTGCGCAACATAGGTTGCTATCGACATTCGACACCAAGAAGGGAAGAATGCATATGGCATTCCTCCAGGCACAGGTACCAGATCCAAAGGTGATCACTGACTATAAAAGGACCACCTTCGAATTCCAGAAGAAGGACATGCATCTGGCCAATCAGATGGATCTGCACAAGCAGACAGGGGAAATGGTCTCTTACATGCTGGCGCATGCTTCCACTACTGTGTCCAAACTGCAAGTGTCCCTAAACAATGTTCAAACACAACTGAAGTTGGAGAAGATATCGCCCTTTGCCAAGGACAATAGGATCAAGACTTTGGAGGAATTGGTCCTCAAGATCGGTTACGATCTTTCAAACGTGAAAGTAGCAGAGGAGATGATTAAGAAGAAGAATGCTGACATAGCCTCCTTAAGAAAACAATTGAAGCTCCCGCCCACAGAGGATTCACAGGCAAAAGAGATAACAGAGAAAGAAGGAGAGAAAGATGAAATGTTCAAGCTGCTTATGGAGCAGAATGCACAGCCTAAGGAAATGGAAGCTGAGATGGAGAAGCTATTAAAAGAGAAAGATCAACTGAATCCAATGGAAGTCATTCCATTGAATGCTATTCCAATTTCAGGAGTGAGCATAACATCAGTGACAGAAGTCCCATCCGCGACTCCATTGACATCCCTGGAGAAGACAACCGACCTGGCTAAGTCTATGGAAAAGATGAACCTGCAGGAAACAGAGATCAGCAGGCTCAAAAAGGAGATTGAGAACCTTTAGGAACTCAAATCTTCCTTTCAGACTAGCCTCTCCAAGGAAAAGCAAGTGATAGATCAGCTCAAATAGGAGTTACAGCAGCTCCGGAAGAAAACAGTGGCAGGAAAAACTTTAGCCGAGGTTAAAGAAAGTGTATGGACAGACATCACCAAGTCCATGAACGAGATATGGCCCATGATACAGATAATGTTTGAGCATAATGAATTGGTGTAGAGAAGCAAACAGGCCATCGAGAAGATCATATTAGAATTGGGATAGATGCCAACACAGGCGAACGAGATCATCAAGTTCCTAAATTCTAAGACCAGGGAAGAGCTGGAAGAGCTGAAAATTGAAGACAGAACAGAGACCATCCTTGAGGTCAAAAGAGTTTTGACCAAGAGAGGATTAATGCTTCAGCTGGAAGAAAAGGTTCAGGCCATGGACCTAGGGGTACAAAGATTCTTTAGTAATATCGAGGCTCTCCAGAAGAAAGGTCTTCCTGGTCTGAAGGTAATCAATGATAAATCATTGACACTCCCAGACTACAAGAAGAGATTGGCCGATGTGGCTAAGGACAATTCAAAGTTTGCAGGAATTCAAGGGAGCATCACTGGCAAGGCATTTCTAGATGCACTTCAGTGGGACATCAGTATCCAACAGGAGATTCGATATATCTTCCTCACCAAGCCTACCTTCGCCAAGTACACAGAAATGGATGAAGTGTATCGAAGGCTACTCAAAGCCAACGTGCCCATTCATCTCCGATGGGAGGAACTCTGTGATCTGATCAAGTAGCAGATGAGCTGTACCAGTCCAGTCATTTGTCCAGTCAGATGAGGTCATGCAGAGGCTTCATCAACGACCCACCCAGAAATCAACATGCAGTTACACCACATCATCAAGCAGTTCCTAGATTTAGGAAATTTGTTAAGTTAGTTAGGCTAAAAATAGATTTAGCACTTTCCGATCATTAATGACAGGATCGTTTGTAATTTGAGTTATAAATACTTCATCTTTCGAAGTATTGAGGGTTGTTGATCTTCACACCCTGAAGCTATTAGAATGTAATATTTTTGAAGAGATCCTCCATTAATAAAAAGAGGCACTTTTACAGGATTCTTGCGTGTATTCACTGGTGATGTGTTTTCTCTCTAAGTTGAATGTTATTCTTGCTTTGTTATCATATTGTTTTCTAAATCTAATCTTTAGAAGTAATGAACGTTACAGGATTTATCTCGTATACACTGTTTCCGACTCAAAAGATTTTAGTGTTTTATCTTCTGGTGTTTTCAATAAAGAAATTCTTAACTGCTTCTTTGTTGAAATTATCTTTCTCGTCTTTTCTGCTATTCATCATTTATGCTGCTAAAGAATCCAACGATTATATTATCTCACCCTGTGAAAGTTTTCCTTTGCGTTTCTGGTTCGGATTTCATATTTTATTTAAAACACAGACTCCATAGCCCAATGGATGTGTAGACTGTCTCAACCAACTTGACAAACACTACGACGACAAAAAAAAACCTATTTATTTACCTAGCCTAATATTTAAATTTTGAAACATAGTTAAATCATATAGANTTCTTCTGCTGTCAACCTCTAGGAAATTTACCAAGTGATAACAGAAAGCACATTTGAATATTTTATGTTTTCTTTTTATAAATCTAACAAAACTTGAATTAACTAAGTTATGAAACAAAGATGTACAGATGGTCAAAGCCGATCTAAACTTTCTTGTTTCACTAATACATAAAATGAGAGAAATTAGAAGCAGAGAAGCTAACCTGATGTTAGTTTGTTAAATGTGTACGAGCCTCTATGCGAACAAGAGCATCTGGCTACCCTGCCTTCTGAAAGAAATCTGCATGGGGCTTATACTAAAATTTTTTCTTGAATAAATTCAGGAAATGTATTGGTAGCCAGAGTTTAATAAAAAAATATTGAACACATGTGATACTGTAATCTTATGATTATGAATGATTACAATTAGAGAAATCTTTGTGTAATACATTCATTTCATTCATCAACTAAACATCAAAGAAAAATCTTGATATTACAATTAATACGATGATCACAGTTACAACATGTGGAACAAAAAATCATGAACGACATCTATAGCGTGAATATCATGGAGCATAACATGTCGTTGAGACTAAATCTACACAACATATTAACATCCCAAGATCAAAGAAAACAAAACATCAATGAAACAACATTCACAATGGACTAAAGCCGAAATGTTGTACGTTGTTCCATTAAGTCCTAAAATCATTCGTCCATCATTGGTTCTGGGCCAAGATGCCTTTCATTTACAAAATGCAGAGTATTTAAAGTGTTTTTTGAAATCTCATCTTCCTATCTCCTAGGATAGGATAAGATCTCATGGGATCAAAATATTACAAAAATGGAGGGCCTACATCCACTCATAACTGAATTGTTTCTTTTCAAAAATTAATAAAAATTTTCTTATTTACAAAATAAATAGGAAAGAGATACTAATCATCTGAATTGAACATGTTCCACCTCATAAAATCAGCATCAAGATCTACCATGTCCTGAAAATGAAACAGGAACAAGTTAGATAATTTATTAACTACTAATTACTAATTTTTATTTAAAAATGACTTGCTACATAATCAAAAGATTATGTAGCGAGTCTTATCTTGGCAAAAGAAATCTAATTTTAAACCGATTTTATTCAAAAAGATAACATGGATGTAATAAGAGGAAAAATTTGTTTTACCATTTCAACCAATGACTAAACATGGATCAGAATAACTCAAAATTGATTATGGCATTAACACTGTTTGCATTTTTTATCACAATGTTACCTGTCTTCTTAAGACGTTTAGCTTGTCTCTCCTTGTTTTCTCTGAGGTCACGATTTTATTTGCTTAGTGATTCATTGTGAGTTTCTTGTGTTTTAATCCATGCTTGGAGGATGGGAATATCAATATAGTATCGTTAAATCCAATGTAGGCAGACCTCACATTGCACAGGAGGATCGATATGTTGGTGAAGTGTACAGTCAAGTCTGGATGTATCAATAGTACCTGTTATGTGCCCTTGACCAATCCTAATACCATTGAACCCATCATTTCCCTTGAGACACGACGAAAGATTATTAACAAAGTCATACAATTGAGCATGGTCAGTTTTTTGACGATCTAGATCTTCTTCTGGCAGGAAAACTTCAATTTCGGGATCTGAGACCTCATTGGCCTCGATCGGGTTGATCTAGCTCAAATGAGGTTTAGTTTGATTTCTTAACTTTCTCGAAATCAACCGACCAAATCTTTTATCCCGAAACCCTAATGTTGTGTGTGCTTGTTTTGATTGTTTGCAAGATTCATCGACACATGGTTTCACAATAGCATTATGGTCAGTATCCAATTTAGGCACAAGAGGTTCATTCAACTCAAAAATAATAGCTTGTTTCTCATGTGGGGATTGACTGGGCATTACCTTGTCCAGAGGGTTTGTATCAGGCTCATTATTCGGAATGTCGAATTGTTTTTTCACCAATGGTTCACCCAAATTAGGGCCTTTTACAAGAATGGTAGAAACAAAACCATTTCTTGCTAAAAATTCATCTCAACAATCGCCTATGGTTGTCAAGTGGTGAGTTAACAAAATTTTGATCAAGCCGTGGTGGAAAAGACTAGAGTTGAGGCTCTGTTTTTTATATCTTTTAGACATCTTGTATAGGCTTCTCAGTAAATAGAAAGGCACATTCAGATGAAAACCTATGAAGTGCATAAGCAACCATATATGATAGAGAAAAACTAGACCATAATGACCCTCACAGGTCACAAACTATTTAAGGATCAATAGAATACCATGCCACCTATGTTTAATCAAATAAATAGGGATACCTTTATCGCAACAATCGATTTTCCTAGAGGTCATGAAGAGGCTCCATGGCATTTCTTCGATTTTTGAGTTCTTGAACCACTTCTCACCAGTGGATGAAAGCCCTATGGCTTCACTGAAAAACTCCTCAGTGACCTCTAACTGGATATCTATGATTTTCTCCCTACACCCATCAAATGTCTACACAAATTCCTTTTCCACATGAAGGTTATACCCTTCGAACCTTTTGATGAAGGCATCCCAACCCTGACCTTTTAAATCTTCGACTGCATCATCATGAGATAACAATACTTGAGAGCCATTAAAAATACGACTGGACTGTAACATGGGTGACTCAAGATAGCTCTGGGTTTAGATGGAAGGAGTAAAAGGAACAAATCTGAGTAGATAAAATGGAAACAAACCAATCGAAACCCCTGTGGAATCATAGTATGAACATTGAGGGTTCGGTTATTGAGGCTTGAGCACTCTTGGTAATGAAAACCTCGCATACAGATCATGACAAAAAACCCTCAACCCATAACGAAAAGCCTATTAATTTACTTTGCTAGCAAAAGGATTAAGTACAAGGTACGCTATTTGCACAATAATTCTCATGACTAGCATGACCATAGTTGATTTGCAAAGGGTTTAAATATACAAAAATGTTCATAATTCAAATGCGAACCAACTAAGTATATAGAAATCATATCAACATTCAAAACATTCAAAAGTTAAGTCATTCAAGTGTTAGATATAGAATGGATACAAGCACAATGACCCTTTAAAATAATGCTTTGAATAGGAATATAACACAAAACTAAGTTTTCATGTTTGATTCATGCTTTCAGTCATGAATCAAACATGAAACAAAACGAAAACGCAAATTTTAAAGAATTAATGAACATCTTTTATAATCCAATAATCATCTCCAAACGATAATATTTATAAGATGAGGTGAAGGCAAATACAAAAAGTGTCGTTTATCGTTCAAATAGCGAAATCATGTAGGGCTGCCAACAATGGCGAATTACTGGGTGAAGCAATTATCTCTACATCACTAGAGATTTCATGTTAGGACAGATCAAAATGGTTGAAAAATAAAAAACAGTCGACAGCAAGTCCAACATCCCAATCAAACTTAAAAACATCGCACAGTCTAGTGTCAGATGCCTTTCTGTCCAAATGCAATCTGGTGACAAGTTTCAATTATGAGAGAGACAATATTTAGGCCAATGACTCTGATACGTTTGACAGGGCCGCTGCTGCCAGCAGATGTTCATAGCCTTGGCAGGGATGTCAATTAACCCACTCTGACACCTCTACCCTATCCAAGAATTATCAATTCAAGATGAAGGACATTTTACGATTACTCTCAAAATTTATACTTGATAATTTTCTTGAACCCGACATTGCTTCACTGCCAGCAGGCCTGTTCAATACCCTGACAAAGTTGTCTTGGCATCATGCATGCATTTACCAGTTGCCTGCAGACTTGTTTAGTATCTCGGTAGGTTTACAGACGCTTCCTACAACTCTATAGAAATGATTTACAATTTGACATAAGTTTATGATCTTCAGGAGAGAGGGGTGATGCTGAAAATTTCAGATTCCGAGACACTTGATATTTTCCAACTTAATTTTTCGCTTGACGGCCTTCATCATGATATGGAATTAGTTTTCTGATAAGAATAAATTTTCGAGGACATGAAGGCATACTTGAGTTTTTTTCTTTAAAAACATGGACAATGTAAAGATCTTTAATGATGATTGTATCTTCTCATGATTATAAAGTGAAACCAGAAAGACTATTCTGAACATGAAGTTTCTTTTGCTGGTCTGAGTTTTAGCAATTTACAACACTGATACTTTGGAATGACCTCGACTGTTTCTTTATGATGAGACATTCTGGTTTCCTTTCATGAACTAAATGGTGACACAGAAATAAATTTATTCGGAAAACAATGAAATCAAGCAAAATGAAAAGAACCAATATCAAAAAAGAAAAGAAAATTAAAAAAGAAAAATATGTACAGAGGTGGATCTGGAATCATCAGGGAAAATACCTTTTGAGATCTTGGCCATTCACTGGAAAAGTCTCTGGCTGTCCCTCCAAATTGTGTAGATGAAAAGAGCTGGTACCTAGTTTTTCAGAGATTACAAACGGTCCCAACCACAAATTCTGGAACTTGGTGTGTTCCCCTTTTCCCTCGTGGGGTTTATCCCATTTGAGAACCAGGTCTCCTACCTCGAAGGTTCTGTCTGAAGAGGAGTTTGAATCAAACCAGCTTTTTACAATCTACTGACGCTGATCCAACTTCTCCTTCGCTTGTGCTCTCACTTCCTCTAGTTTTAACAAGGCATTAATTTGACTTTCCGGAGGAGGACAGTTCTCTTCTTGGACTTTCTGTGAGAATTGCAGAGATGGAAGTAAAACATGAGGGGGTAGGATTTCTTCTCTCCCATACACGAGAAAGAAAGGGGAATTACCAACAGAGGTTTTTCGTGTCACTCTATTGTCCCAGAGTGCATTAAATAGTGCGTTGTGCCAGTTCTTGTGATTTTCAGAAACTGTCCTCTTGATAATCTTGATCACTTTTTTGTTTGTTGATTCTATTAGGCCATTTCCTTGAGGGTAGTAGCTGGCAGAATATTTCAATTTAATCCCTTTTTATAAAGCGAATATAGTCATATCCAGGGATGATAAATAAGACGTGTTATCAAAGACTAAACATTCGGGAATGCCGAATCTAGTAATGATATTCGAATTAAGGAAAGATACTACCTGATTCATGTTTACCACTTTTAAAGGTGAAGCTTCAGACCATCTGGTAAAATAATCCGTTGCTGTAATGATATATTTGTGTTGTTGTGATGAAGAAGGTTTAATCGGTCCTATGATGTCAATACCCCACTGTTGAAAAGGTGAATCTACAGTAACATGTTGCAAAGGGAATGCCACCTTTTTTACTCATCCAACAACCTTTTGGCAGATTATGCATTTACGACACAACACATGAGCGTCTTTAAATAACATGGGGCAATAGTACCCGACGCTCAACACTTTGTGAGCAGTGGTGTCTCCACCAAAATGACCACCAGCCTCACCTGCATGAAGTTCAGATAGTACTTTCCCTGCTTCATCTTTTTCCAAACAACGCATAAGAACACCATCAAAATTATTTAGAAACAATACATCATTTATGAACTGAAAAGATGCAGAATTCAACCTGAGTGTTCTTTTGTTTCTAGGATCAAGATAGCGAGGAGCAGATCCATGTATTAAATAAAATTTGATATCATCACACCAAGAATTAGCAACAACTTGTAAACAACTAATTTGTTTTCCATTGTGCTTATTTACAGTTAGAGTGTTAATTTGACTTTCATGTTCTTTAACTGAATCAACGACTAGTTTACACAGGCCTTGACCTCTAACAATTTGTGTAGGGGTTATTTTTAGGTCATATTATTGTAACGACGTCATCCACTTTTCCCGTTTTTCACCCAATTCCTTTTGTACTAACAATTTTCTCTCAGTGGGGTAAGTAACAATGACTTTAGTTCTGGATTTTAGTAGATATGACCTGAAGTGTTTCATTGCTTTAAAAACAGCATATGCCTATTGATCTACAACCGGGTAATTTAAATCTACTCCTTTGAAGGCTGAGCTCATGAAGGCAATGGGTATTGCATTGCTTTCAACATTCTTTTGTGTCAACACAACAGCATAATATCGATCAGAGGTGAAAGTATAAAGAGTGAAATCTTGGGAAAAATTGGGGCTCATCAAGGAAGGAGCTTCTACTATTGCTTTTCTAATAGAATCAAAAGCTTTGCTTTCTTGGGGTCCCCAATGATATTGAACATCCTTTTTAATTAAATTTTGTAAAGTCCTTACCATTTCTGAGAAACTTGGGACAAATCTTTTGACGAAGTTAATTTTGCCTAAAAAAGATTGCATAGATTTTTTGGAAGAGGGAGGGGAGAGTTTAACAATAGCTTGGGTTCTTTCTGGGTCAATAATCATTCCGTCTTTGGACACTATGAACCCAAGTAATTTGCCTTGCTCTACCACAAAGACTGATTTCTTAGGGTTGAGAGATATGCCATACTTGTGTCATCGTTCTAGGACAGCCCTAAGGTGAGACAAGTGATCTTTCTTGTTTTTAGAAAAAACGGTAACGCCATCAACATAGACCACTACTGATTGATTTACGAGACCACGAAAGGCAATGTCCATTGCTCTCTGGAAAGTGGCCCCGACATTTATGAGCCCAAAAGGCATCTTCCTGTAGGCATAAGTTCCCCATGGGGTACGAAAAGTGGTCTTGAGCTGATCTGGGGGAGACACGAGGACCTGGTTATATCCTGAAAAACCATCTAGCAAAGATAATCTTTCTGAACCAGATACCTGTTGAAGGATTTGTTCCATTGGAGGAACGGGATAGCTGTCTTTATCAGACGCTCGGTTCAAGTTAGGAAAGTCGACATAGAGTCAAATTTCACCGCTTTTCTTCCTTACAGGAACTAGATTAGACATCCATTGTGTGTGTCTCACCAGGAAAATTATCTTTGCATTTAGTAGTTTATTCAGTTCTTTCTTGACAATGGGTTCTAATTTGGGGTGCATCTTTCTTAATTTATGCTGAAAAGGCCGATTTTGTGGTTTCATGGGGATGACATGTTGTATTATATTAGTGTTACCCATGATTTTGGTCACCATGATGGTGTATTGATGATGGTGTACTCAGGCTCCTCATAAGAACTTTCTCCTGAGAAAAGTGACATTCATCTCTTCCCATAAAACTTACTTTTGAAGAGAGTTCACAGGTTGCTAATATCCCAGGGTGCGAGAATGACCCATTCTCGTAGGTTGCCTTAAGCTAGGGTGTGAACTTCTCGCATTGTGCTATATAGCTAGGGTGCGAACTTGCTCTAAAGCTTGGAAAAAGATGAATTCTCGATGGTTCTAGAAGGGAATCTTCTAGAAGAATGGGTTGGCATTCGAATGGTTATCCTTGTACTGGATTCCCTGATATTGTGGGATCATTCTTATCCAAGTAACCATCTCATTCTCTCCTATATATTAATGGAATTCTCATGGAAAATGTTAAGCAAGATTCATTAGAGAATTGGTGAAAGAATTGTGTGAAGGATTTAGCTTGAACAGGAGCTTGGAGACTCTAGCAAGTCTATCAAGAGGGATTTGATCTTCTTCATACAATGATCGAGCAAGTGTGTGTGTTGGAGCCAAGAGCCACTAAAAGGAAGCTTGTGACATCAAGGCGATCATGCTGTATCTTCTACTTTCAATTAATATGATACAATGGCATGTCCCTTTCCCATAAAGTCATTCTCACTTTATTGTGTAATTCCTTGATCATATACATAAGTTGACAGTTGAATATATTTTTCTAGCTTCACTTTGGTTGGTTTGTGTTGTCTTGGTCTTGACCTCACGAAAGCACCGGAGCGAAGCGGGAGCAACAAATACCCTAGGAAGCGATACAAAGGTATGTTACTTGTTCCTTCCCACTAACTAGTTCAATGGTCAAAACTTAGGGAAAGAGTCATGTCTTGTCCTGTTTTGTTCTAGATTTAGGTGGATCTAGGGAGATTTGTTAGTGTCCGCACCTACCGATTAGTCCGATAACAATTAGGGTCAAATGTTTTCAAATCATCATATGTCCAGGAAAAAACGTCTTTAAATTCTTTAAACAATTTAATAAAGGTAGATTGTTCTTTCTCGGAGCATCCTGTTCCCAAATTAATATTCTAAGGATTTTCCTTGGTCCATAAATTTACCGTATCATAAGTTAAAGAAGAACTGTTCATTTTACATTTAACCAACTCTCTAAACTTATCATGCAAGGCATAAAACCACTCTAGTCTTACAATGGATCTAGGAATAGATTTTACCATATCGGACGTTGATTCAAAAGATCTAGGATCTGATATTACCATGAAGTTGTGGAGGTTTTCATCGTGAGTGCCCTCATCAATGACTGCACCTTGGAAGGTGTCCTCCATATGAAAGAATTTGATGATTTGCTGGTCATCATCGAAGACTCTCCAATTGGTGATGTTGTCTGGGATCGACGGCCTGAACAATAGTTCGATCGAAAATGCATTAGGAGAAAGACCTTCTGCGGGCAATAGTTTAGAAGCAACATTAGCCAATATATCAGCCTCTAAATTACTTAGTCTAGGAATGGAGTTTATGTTAAATGCTGAGAATTTTTGCATTAAACTCCATACCTCAGTTTGGTAACTTTTAAGATGTGGTGATAAGAAATGTATGAAGTTTATTACCTGCCTAACCACAATTTTTGAATCACCGAATACAATTAAATTTCGTACGTCCATATCCAGATCTTTCCTAAGCCCTTATAAAAGTGCTTCATATTCGACAATGTTATTAGTGCACTCAAACTCTAATCGACAGGCAATGAAAGTTTTATTACCTGCAGGATCTATGAGTACACATCCCGTACCGACTCCTTCTTTGGATTTGGATCCATCAAAGTACAATGACCAGATTTGAGCTTCATCGACAATGTTTGACACATTTGGAAATGTTGATGACTGAGTACAGGTCATAAGTTTTGATTGTTGTCCAGGATCAGTGAAAGGGGAAATCTCGGTCATGAAGTTACCAAAGAAGGTGTTCATTCCCTGCATTTCAAATGAATTAGTAGATGCAGTAAATGGTTCGTTTGCATCATTTAGATCCGTCATGACGTGCTTGAGATAACGTTCACGATTTATCCTAATTTTGTTAGGCTGTCCATTTTCTGGTAGCCACAAATGAGACCAATCAG
Source organism: Picea mariana (assembly GCA_032191745.1). NCBI lineage: Eukaryota > Viridiplantae > Streptophyta > Pinopsida > Pinales > Pinaceae > Picea > Picea mariana. The sequence continues at coordinate 87,631 of JASDQU010013993.1, read as the reverse complement.
TGGCAAAGTAACCATGCAGCTGTTCGGACCAATCCCTGCTTAAAAACAAACCATAGACTTTAGGTATGTCAACAACAATGATGTCAATAATTTGGTGAACCTCGGGATTAGAAGATAACCTAACTAGAACATTCTGAAGTTCACTGATTACCTTAACGTTTGTTCGATCAAGCTGAATGATTTTGAGATTAGAAGGTTGAACTTCTGCGTTGATTTTTTGACAAATGGACAAAGGCATCACATTTGATGATGTGCCAGAATCTACCATGCAATTATGTACATTCCTATTGAAAATTTCAAAAGTTAATAAGAAAGAAGGGACATTTTTATGAGTGTTAACAACAAAATTCTGCTGATTTTTTGTCGCTGTCCCTGAAACAATTTTATCTACATTTGATACAATTTTTTCCGCTAAATCCCTTTTATCTGGAGGTTCAGATGTCGTTTTAGTAGGGATCTTTTTGGCTGTTTTAGAACTAATTTTTGCAGTTTTCTTGCTGCTAGGATCATTGTTCCTACTGTTTTCTGCGATACTTTGAAACATTTTCTGCAAAACAAGAGGAAATTTCAAAAGCTCGAAAACAGAAATATTAGCCCTTAGTTTTTTCAGATTTTTGATTAAGTCATATTATAAAATTGGGGCTGCTAAACTATATTTTATTTCAGCTTGTTTAGACTATTTTGGAGGCACATTATTACTCACTTCAGAAGAAGGTTTTTTTTGTGTTTTACTTCTTGTGTTGTAAGGGTGGACAATTTCAAAGTTTTCTTGGAAAATATTCTCAGAGAAGTGTCTGAAGAGATTGGGAGATGAATCTTCTTCTTCTGGTACTTCTTCCTTAGCTATGTCTTCAGAACTTCCAGGAGGGACAGAAGCAGGATTATCATGTGCTTCTAGAATAGTTTGCAAAGCGTACTGCAAGCTTTCAAAATTGAGACCTTCAGTGGTCGGATTTGGCCGATTGGGAGGCAAATGTTTTCTGAAAGGAGGTTTAAAACTTCCCTTGCTTGAGGATGCCTCCTTGACTGATCTCTTCAAGTCCATGACTTGATTTGATAGTTTTTGGAAAGCTTTCTGCAATATTTCTAATTCTAAAGTTTCAGGCTGACTTTTGGCTTGGGGAAGCCTAGTAAGAATTTCTATTTTCTTTTTAGAGGATGAAGTTGTTTCAGCTTCACTATTGAGATTATCTTTCAAGCTTAAAATATCCTTTTTGATTTGGCTTGCCTCCTCAAAGGTTTCCAACAGTGTATTCTTCTTAGACCTTTTGACCCAAATTGCTATGTTGTTGTGTAGAGATTTGGTGTAATATGCAACAATTAGACTTTCGGCGGGCATTGAATATGTGGGAATTCAATTATTTAACGTAAGAAATATCTGGTTAAAATCTTTTACTTTCTCCTTAGGGTTCATTTTTAGGCTGGAGAGCTCCATAACCAAGACTTCAGGAGATTTATCATCTCCAAACTTCTATAAGAAACAGGTTTCAGACTTGTCCCGAGAGACAATGGTTTGGGACTGTTGGGAGAAATACTAGGTGAAGGCATTGCCCTCGAATGTATAAGGAAAGAGTATGCATACTACATCTTCATTCTCTACACTTTGGAGTCTAATGGCCAACATAAACTTCTTTATGTGATCTTCAACAGATTGCTTAGAATCCAGATCAAATTTAGGCAACCATTTCTCTGGGTGTTTTGGCAATGGGTTTTGAGGTCCAGGTACATTCACGACATCTTGATTGAGCCAGGGTCTGGTGGGATTGTTTTGGTTTTCCATGGGTGTTGGTGGTGTCAAAGGCTGAGTTGGTTCAGACAAGGCACTGCCTTCGTCAGATGACTCTCCTCCTAAAGAGGATGGATATGAACCAGGTGGGGAAGGTGGGATACCAGATCCTCCAGCTCTGAGAGTAGGTGTTTCGACAGGATTTGTAGTATTATCTCCTAAAGGGTTTAAAAGCAGACCAATGCCTTCAAGTTGTTCTTGAATATCTAAGAAATCTAAAGGTTGATTAAGAGGCCTACCAGGTTGTCTGATACGGGCCAAAGCACTATGTGTCCTTATAAGTGACCGATGAACAATTCTTGTACATCGGCCCCTTGAAAAGCTGGTGTCACTGGTTCAACGTAAAACTCAAGATTATCATTTGGGGTAGTTGTTGTTTCAAGCATAACAATGTTTTCTAAATGACTACGTATTACGATAGGAGAACGCGTGTGTGGGGGAGGAGTCTTACGACTTCCACGTGCCATCAATTGAAATTAGGCCGTCCTTCTAGCACCATTTGTTGACGATCAAAATAGACAAGCCGTCAACTGGAAGAATAAGTTCGGTCCAGGGTTGTCTAAGTAACCCAAGCCGTTTGGTGTAACCTGTTTTGACGTGTTTAATGGATCCGTTAGCCAATCTAAGGTCCTAAAATAAAGAAAGGGAAAAAACTAACTAATGTTAAAACTATAATATATATACACACTCTAATATAACTATTATAAATGTATTTAAGCAGAGAAAGAAAACATAAAAAATATCACTAATGGACAGAATTTACAGGTTGCAAGTTTTAATAGAAACTTACGAAATCAATGTAAAGATAATTGTTTTTGATAAGTAGATAAAGAAACCACATTTGAATATTTTCTATTTTCTTTTTATAAATCTAACAAAACTTGAATTAACTAAGTTATGAAACAAAGATGTACAGATGGTCAAATCCGATCTAAACTTTCATGTTTCACTAATATATAAAATGAGAGAAATTAGAAGCAGAGAAGCTAACCTGATGTTAGTTTGTTAAATGTGTTTGAGCCTCTATGCGAACAAGAGCATTCGGCTACCCTGCCTTCTGAAAGAAATCTGCAGTGGGCTTATACTAAAATTTTCTTGAATAAATTCAAGAAATGTATTGGCAGCGAGAGTTTAATAACATAATATCGAACACATGTGATACTGTATTCTTATGATTACGAATTATTACAATTAGAGAAATTTTTGTGTAATACATTCATTTCATTCATCAAATAAACATCAAAGAAAAATCCTGAGATTACAATTGATACAATGGTCACAGTTACAACATCTGGAACAACAAATCATGAATGACATCTATAGCATGAATATCATGGAATATAACATGTTGTTGAGACTAAAGCTACACAACATATTAACATCCCAAGATCAAAGAAAACAAAACATCAATGAAACAACATTCACAATGGACTAAAGACGAGATGTTGTACGTTGTTCCATTAAGTCTTGAAAATCATTCATCCATCATTGGTTCTAGGCCAAGATGCCTTTCATTTACAAAATGTAGAGTATTTAAAGTGTTTTTTGAAATCTCATCTTCCTATCTCCTAGGATAGGATAAGACCTCATGGGATCAAAATATTACAAAAGTGGAGGGCCTACAACCACTCATAACTAAATTGTTTCTTTTCAAAAATTAATAAAAGTTTTTCTTATTTACAAAATAAACAGGAAAGAGATACTAATCATTTAAATCGAACATGTTCCACCTCAGAAAATCAACATAAAGATCTACCATGTCCTGAAAACGAAACAAGAACAAGTTAGATAATTTATTAACAACTAATTACTAATTTTTATTTAAAAATGACTTGGCTACATAATCGAAAGATTTTGTAGCCAGTCTTATCTTGGCAAAAGAAATCTATTTTTAAACTGATTTGATTCAACTCAAAACTAATAGCTTGTTTCTCATGTGGGGATTGATTAGGCATTACTTTGTCTAGAGGGTTTGTATCATGCTCATTATTTGGAATGTCGAATTGTTTTTTCACCAATAGTTCACCCGAATTAGGGCCTTCTATAGGAATGGTAGAAACAAAACCATTTCTTGCTAAAAATTCATCCCAACAATCGCCTATGGTTGTCAAGTGGTGAGTTGATAGAATTTCGATCAAGTTGTGGTATAAAAAACTAGAGTCGAGGATCTGTTTTTTATACCTTTTAGACAACTTGTACAGGCTTGTCAGTAAATAGAAAGGCACATTCAGATGAAAACCTATGAAGTGCATAAGCAACCATATATGATAGAGAAAAACTATACCATAACGACCCTCACAGGTCACAAACTATTTAAGGATCAATAACAAACCATGCCACCTACGTTTAATTAAAGAAATAGGGATACCTTTCTCGTAGCAATCGATTTTCCTGGAGGTCATGAAGAGACTCCATGGAACTTCATTGATTTTTGAGTTCTTGAACCACTTCTCACTGGTGGATGGAAGCCCTATGGCTTTACTGACAAACTCCTCAATGACCTCTAACTAGATATCTTCGATTTTCTCCCTATACCCATCAAACGTCTGTGCAAATTCCTTAGACACACGAAGGTTATACCCTTCGAACCTTTTGATGAAGGCATCCAATCCTGACCTTTTAAATATTTGACTGCATCATCATGATATAGCAATGCTTGAGAGCCATTCGGCTCTATTTGGACAACAAGAACCATTAAAAATACGATTGGACTGTAACAGGGGTGACTCAAGATAGCTCTGGGTTTAGATGGTAGGAGTAAAAGGAACAAATCTGAGTGGATAAAATGGAAACAAACCAAGCGAAACCCCTGCGCAATCATAGTATGAACATCGAGGGTTCGATTATTGAGGCTTGAGCACTCCTCGTAATGAAATCCTCACGTACAGAGCATGACAAAAAACGCTCAACCCATGATAAAAAGATTATTAATATACTCTTCCAACAAAAGGATTAAGTACAGGGTATGTTATTTGCGCAATAATTCTCATGACTAGCATGACCATAATTGATTTGCAAAGGGTTTAAATATACAAAAATGTTCATAATTCAAATGCGAACCAACTAATTATATAGAAATCATATCAACATTCAAAACATTCAAAAGGTAAGTCATTCAAGTGTTAGATATAGAATGGATACAAGGACAATGACCCTTTAAAAGAATGCTTTGAATAGGAATATAAATCAAAGCTAAGTTTTCATGTTTGATTCATGCTTTCAGTCATGAATCAAACATGAAACAAAATGAAAACGCAAATTTTAAAGAATTAATGAACATATTTTATAATCCAGTAATCATCTCCAAACGATAATATTTACAAGATGAGGTGAAGGCAACTACATAAAGTGTCATTTGTCGTTCAAATAGCGAAATCATGTAGGGCTGCCAACAATGGCAACTCACTGGGTGAAGCAGTTATCTCTGCATCATCAGAGATTTTATGTTAGGACAGATCAAAATGGTTGAAAAATAAAGAATAGTCGATAGCAAGTCCAACATCCCAATCAAACTTAAAAACATCGCACAGACTAGTGTCGTATGTCTTTTTGTTCAAATGCAATATGGTGACAAGTTTCAATTACGAGAGAGATGATATTTAGGCCAATGACTCCGATACTGTTGATAGGACCTCTGCTGCCAATATGCGTCCATAGCCTCGGTAGGGATGTCAATTAATCCACTTTGACACCTCTACCCTGTCCAAGAATTATCAATTCAATATGAAGGACATTTTACGATTACTCTCAAAATTTATACCTAATAATTTTCTTGAACCGAACATTGCTTCGCTGCCAGCAGACCTGTTCAGTACACCGACGAAGTTGTCTTGGAATCATGCATGCATTTACCCACTGCCTGCAGACCTGTTTAGTATCTTTGTGGGTTTACAGACACTTCCCACAACTCTCTAGAAATTATTTACAATTTGACATAGATTTATGATCTTCAGGAGAGAGGGGTGATGTTGAAAATTTCAGATTCCGAGACACTTGATATTTTCCAACTTAATTTTTCACTTGAAAACCTTCATCATGATCTAAAATTAGTTTTCTGATAAGAATAACTTTTGGAGGAAAGGAAGGCATACTTGAGTTGTTTTTTTTAAAAACAGGGACAACGTAAAGAGCTTTAATGATGATCGTATCTTCTCATGATTATAAAGTGAAACCAGAAAGACTATTCTGAACAAGAAGTTTCTTTTGCTAGTCTGAGTTTTATCAATTTACAACACTGATACTTTGGAATGACCTCGACTGTTGCTTTATGATGAGACATTCCGGTTTCCTTTCATGAACTAAATGGTGACACATAAATAAATTTATTCAGAAAATAGTGAAATCAAGCAAAATGAAAAGAACCAAAATCAAAAAGCAAAAGAAAATTAAAAAAGAAAAATATGTACAGAGGTGGATTTGGAATCATTAGGGAAAATACCTTTTGAGAGATTTTCCATTCACCGGAAAATTGTCTGGCTGTCCCTCCAAATTGTGTAGATGGAAAGAGCTGGGACCTAGTTTTTTAGAGATTACAAATGGTCCCAACCACAAATTCTGGAACTTGGTGTGTTCCCCTTTTCCCTCGTGGGGTTTATCCCATTTGAGAACCAGGTCTCCTACCTTGAAGTTTCTGTCTGAAGAGGAGTTTGAATCAAACCATCTTTTTAAAATACGCCGATGCTGATCCAAATTCTCCTTCGCTTGTGCTCTCACTTCCTCTAGTTTTAACAAGGCATTAATTTGACTTTCCAGAGGAGGACAATTATCTTCTTGGACTTTCTGCGAAAATTGTAGAGATGGAAGTAAAACATGAGGGGGTAGGACTGCTTATCTCCCGTAGACGAGAAAGAAAGGGGAATTACCAATACAGGTTTTTGGTGTCACTCTATCGGCCCAGAGTGCATTAAATAGTGCGTTGTGCCAGTTCTTGTGATTTTCAGAAACTGTCCTCTTGATAATCTTGATCAAATTTTTGTTTGTTGATTCTTCTAGGTCATTTCCTTGAGGGTAGTAGCTAGCATAATATTTCTATTTAGTCCTTTTTTCTAAAGAGAATACATTCATATCCAGAGATGATAAATATGATGCGTTATCAAAGACTAAACATTCGGGAATGTCGAATCTAGTAATGATATTCAAATTAAGGAAAGATACTACCTGATTCGTGTTTACCACTTTTAAAGATGCAGCTTCAGACCATCTAGTAAAATAATCCATTGTTGTAATGATATATTTGTGCTTTTGTGATGAAGAAGGATTAATCGGTCCTATTATGTCAAGACCCCACTGATGAAAAGGTGAATCTACAGTAACAGGCTGCAAAGGGAATTCCACCTTTTTTACTCTTCCAACAGCCTTTTGGGAGATTATGCATTTACGACACAACACATGAGTGTCTTTAAATAATGTGGGCCAATAATACCTGGCTCTCAACACTTTGTGGGGAGTGGTGTCTCCACCAAAATGACCACCAACCTCACCTGTATGAAGTTTAGATAGTACTTTCCCTGCTTCATCTTTCTCCAAACAACGCATAAGAACACCGTCGAAATTCTTTTGAAACAATACATCATTTATGAACTGAAAATATGAAGACTTCAACCTGAGTGATCTTCTGTTTTTAGGATCAAGATAGCGAGGAGAAGATCCATGTATTAAATAAAATTTGATATCATCATACCAAGAATTAGCAACAATTTGTGAGCAACTGATTTGTTTTCCATTGTGCTGATTTACAGTTAGAGTGTTACTTTGACTTTCATGTTCTTTAACTGAATCAACGACTAGTTTACAGAGGCCTTGATCTCTAACAATTTGTCTAGCGGTTATTTCGAGGTGATATTCTTGTAACGACATCATCCATTTTTCCCGTTTTTCACCCAATTTCTTTTGTACTAATAAGTTTCTCACAACGGGGTAAGGAACAATGACTTTAGTTCTGGATTTCAGTAGATATGACCTGAAGTGTTTCACTGCTTTAAAAACAACATATGCCTGTTGATCTACAACTAGATAATTTATCTCTACTCCTTTGAAGGCTGAGCTCATGAAGGCAATGGGTATTTCATTGCTTTCAACATTCTTTTGTGTCAACACAACAGCATAAGATCGATCAGAGGCGAAAGTGTAAAGAGTGAAATCTTGGGAAAAATCGGGGCTCATCAAAGAAGGAGCTTCTACTATGGCTTTTCTAATAGAATCAAAAGCTTGACTTTCTTGGGGTCCCCAATGATACTGAACATCCTTTTTAATTAAATTTTGTAAAGGCCTTACCATTTCTGAGAAACTTGGGACAAATCTTCTGACGAAGTTAATTTTGCCTAAAAAGGATTGCATGGATTTTTTGGAAGAGGGAGGGGAGAGTTTAGCAATAGCTTGGGTTCTTTCTAGGTCAATAATCATTCCGTCTTTGGACACTATGAACCCAAGTAATTTTCCTTGCTCTACCGCAAAGACTGATTTCTTAGGGTTGAGAGATATGCCATACTTGCGGCATCGTTCTAGGACAACCCTAAGGTGAGACAAGTGATCTTTCTTATTTTTATAAAAAAAAGTAAAGTCATCAAGATAGAACACTACTGATTGATTTACGAGACCATGAAAGGCACCGTTGGATCGATCAGTATGAGAAATATGGACCGTTATATCTACCTCCATGAAAGCGAAGAAGATCACGGGAGGAAATTAGATCTGAGTTGTTAGATCTAGGAATGAGCTACAGGAGCCGTCAGATCTACAAAAGGTGCATGAGGGATAAAAATAGATCCTAGCAGTCAGATCTGGGAGCAAAGATCGACATTCGTTGGATATGGAGGAATTTTTAAAGGTTTAACCTTAGAAGTCCTTTGAACTTCGTGCATTCGGAAGGTTTGGAGTGTGGAGAAATCAGAATCGTTGAAGTCTATAAGTCTGAAGAGATTTGGACCATTGGATCCACTATACATGTGGCGACAGATCTAGAACTTCAGAACCATAGCACTATGGGAGATTCCAGACAAGCAGTGTGAAGAATCGCTGAAGGTCGAAGCCCCAGATAGATTTGAGTTGTTCGTTGCTCGACAGATCTAGGTCATCCATCTTGTGGACATGTGGTAGATGATCCCTCACTTTGAAGGATAACCACTCCAGAGGAAGGAGGGTTGTGTTGGGTGAAAACTCTTGAAGAGTCAGGGGTCGATGTAGATATATGTCGTCCAAACATAAGAGATATGTGTCAACAGATCTCACAATCCAGAGAAAAGGAACTCCATAAGAACTAATTGTAGGTTCTTTGAGGCAGAATGTGAAGATGGATACTAAAGTCTAGAGGCGAGGTCGAGGAGAAGACCGCCAACAGTTGCACAAAACACAAAAGGATAAAGAGCTCGAGGAGAGAAGAGAAGAACTAGAGAGGCTGTCACTGAAGATGCAATAAACAACACAGGTACACTGGAGGTATGAGTGGCCCATGAAGTTGAAAGCTAAGTGGCCAGTCCAACAGTTGGTTGCTAGAAGGTGGCACCAGGAGTTGAAGAGGTGGATGAGGCAGGTTGAGAACCTCAGTGATGAGGAGGAGAGGAGATCAGTTAAAGATATCATTAGTTGCCAAGAGGGCATAAGTGAAAATTCAAATTGCGAGGTGGGAAATGAAGAGAGATCTGTTGAATATCTCATAGAATTTCAGGAGGGAAGAGGAGAAATTCTAGTTTTCTAGGTGGGAAAGGGAGATAAAATGAGACCGTCTGAGACTCTCATGAACTCAGCAAGGGGTTCAGATCATCCAGTAGTGTTGACAGAGGAAAATCAGAAGTCCATTTTGATCATTAGGGGAATCAAGATATTCCTTCCAATTAGCATAGTAGAGGTCACTGCACAAGTTTCAATTGTAGAAGAGGAAGGAAAATCAATGTAGACTATCATGGAGGAGGAGATGGTGCATAAATTGACATCTTCCTAAGAGGATATGAAGGAAGAGGAGCATACTATTCAGTTTCTCACTCCATGGGAGAAAGAATTGAAATTGATGGAGGATTGGCTATGCCATCCAGACACAGAGGTAGGATGCCAGAGGAATGCAATCATAAATAGTGAGGAGAAATTCCAGCACGAGGAACAACTGGATGAAGCTAGACTTGTACCAGTACAAGAAGAATTAGAGGAACTGGAAGAAGTCAATATGTCAAAGGAGGTAGTTGAGAAACAACTCAGTGATGAGGTTGTATATTTGGAGTCTGTAGAGGAGTGGCAAACACATTCCACATGAGATGAAGATAGCATGGGAAATCATATTGATCTAGCCATTGAGGTGTGTGATGAGAAGGAGATGTGATAGAAGATGCTACAAAAGAAGAGCCAACGCATGAACTAGATGGACGAGGTGATAGAGGAGATAAGAAAGTTGATGTTAGATTCAACACATCAGACAGTCAAAAACAAGAGGAGGCTAACCAGGATAGAACCTGCATTAGCAGTAGGACAACAACAACAACAACATAGCATAAGAGAAGGTGAACAACTCCACAGAGAAGTTGGGGATCCAGGAGGATTTTAGCAGAGCAGAGGATCTCATGAGTAGGAGCTCATGATTTTCCCAGCAGTGGAGTATGATGTAGGAGCATATTTCCATGTCAGCATGCGCCAAAAATCTAGGACATCAACGTACATTCAAGGAGAGAGAGAGGCGCCAACCCACCATTTTTCCCTTGTATTTTAAATTTCAATGTAATAAATTTTAAAATTTAATGTTGTAAGGATAGAGTAAATCCAAGTTGGCCTTTTTACCGGCTGTGGATAGAGTTTCCTTTAATAGGCTTGAGCTATACATACCTTGAGCTTTTCCTTGGATCTGAAAATGTGAATATGCATTCAATAAAATTTAATGAAGGTAGGTAGATTGGAGGGAAGGCTCGAAGAGCCCCTCTTTTGTAAAAAAAATCTTTGTATCAAAATTCATAAGACAGAGTATGGAGAGAGCCTTAGAGAGCTCAAGAGAGAAGAGGAGAAGAGTTGAGACTATGTTGTAGTCCAGCCCTACACACAATGTAATTAACATTGAGAGTATTAATACAAAGAGCAAATTTCACTACATATTGAGTTTCATGTGTGTATGTTCATGAGGCTTCTGTATGTGTTTTATGAATGTTATTTGTGTGTCTTTATATGTTGTAGATGTATGAATAGGTTTCAATTTGCAGGAAGAAGATAGACTTTTCTATCTTTGTGAGTTTGTTTGAGAATTCTGGGTTCTTTTAGGCTAGTGCAAGGAGTGCATGAAAGGGTATAGATACCTCTGTAGCCAACGCAAGGAGTGCGCATATGAATTCCATTTGAGTTCAAAAACAAACATGTCAGGTGGGCACACCAGAATAATTTCAACCTAAGAAGGAACCTCAGAGTTACTGAACACTCTAGAGGAAAGCATGTGCAAAGAAAGCACAATTAGAGTTACTGAATACTCTATGAGCTCAGCAAGGAGGTGCTTTGAGCAGGTGCAAGGAGTGCGTGAGAATCCCTTTGAGGAGAAAAGGGATTGAACCCTTTGAGGTTTGAGTAATTTCATAACCTCATAAGAAACGCCATAGTTATTGAACACTCCAACGACAAGTGCAAGTCTGCATAGAGGTAAGCGCATAGAGTGCGCCATAGGTAAATTTTTTTAAACTTTATAATCTTTGGAGGACAAGCGTTGGGTGCATGGAGGGAATGAAAGATTTTCAAGGAGGCAAAGGGATAGATCCTTTTGGCCATCCTAGAAACTATGAAGCTTGGGAGAAATAGTGTCAGTGAGCACATAGGCTCTGCAAGGCATGTGTTGTTCTAGAGTCTGTACTTAAGGCTAGAAAGTACAGGGTCTAGGCATCCGAAAGTGGTGTGAAAGATATAAAGGGGGGAGGATCAACCTTCGAGAAAGGAATCTAAGGCTGATTTCTACATTGCCTCTGTATTGCTTCCAAAAATTCCTGGATACTTATATCCCGTTCAATGGTGGCCCATGAACGTTCAAGTTCTACCCAGGTGGTGGCTGTTTTAAGTATGGTGTCAAAAATGTTCAAAGCGATGGTGGTTTGATCCGACAAGCCAGGTTCAATATTGGGTTGTTTGGAAACGGGAACAATCATAGAGGAACAAAGAAAGTTAAAGGAAAGTTCAAGATTTAGGATGCTGCCTCAATTTTTGGATCGTATAAAGAGTACTCTCAAATATGAAATCACAGATAGAATGAAAACCAAAGGCCCTTTCCTGTAACCGAGTTAACTTTTTAATAAATCACGTGAGAAACATGAGAAAACATTAAGTTGTCTATAATGCGAGGCTCCTATCAATGGATAATCTCACCCTGTAAACAGAAGAAGAAAAAGACAAGAAGAAATCTGACGAAGCATAAAATAGAAAGATCTAAAAAATTCATAGGTTTTGTACCTGCTGATAGACGATACAAAGGAAAAAATGCAAACGATTAGACATCTAAAAGTTGATCACCACAGTAGAGGTTATACTAAATTGCAGTGAATCATTCATCAGACATATATATGCGAAATGAAATTCAATATAAAATAACAGAGGAAACGAAATTATAACTCAGTCTTGACAGAATCAGGAGTCTTTGGATTGCTTTGTATTAATTTTCAAACGAAAAAGTCTCTATTACAATCGGCCAAAAAGGTCCAGCCTTGTTTCTTTCTTCAAAATGCCTCTTTGTACAAACTTTTGAACATTTGAATTTCAATTGTTCTCGAAATTTTCAGTTACAAAATGGGAAGTTCAAGCGTTTCGCTTCTTTGCCTTTGTCATCTTTCATGCAGGTGGAGCACCTTCCTTTCTTTACTCTTTGGGTTCTAAAAATAGAACAGGCAGACACATGTCATGATTTGGTACCGGAAACCTATCCTTTCGCCTGCTTGGTGCAAGTGACACACCTCTCTACCAACTGGGCTATCAACCTGGAAGGCTTTGCTTGGTGGTTTGCCTCAAAAGTGTAACAATCCTTCGCTAACTGTGGCAACCTTCCTCCCACTTGTCGGTCTTTGGCGGTGATGAAACATAACTGTATACTTGGTTTTATCAACCATTTATCCACTTGGACTATGTCAGTCTGGCTGATCTGTGATATTTCAGCCCGCTCTTTTTCCTTGTTCTCCTTGATATTGAGCATGTGCTTGTCTATATCGATTTGGCCTAGTGTTCTAGCACTGCTTCCATTATCGAGACTCAACAAAATTTCATCTATCAAGCTGAAGGTTTCTTCACAAGAGTTTCTTACCTCTGTAGCTCATTCTCTTCTCTCTGATATGTTTCACTCCCACGCCTTTCTCAAGATGTTACCTCTGGTTTGCTCTAGGATGGAGAGCTTGGAACTACTGCCCATTTCCTTTTTTGTCGTGGCTATGACAGCCTCTTGGAAAGAGACCCGAGCCACCCCATCTTCTCTTTCTCTCAAAGAGATGTCTTCCAACACTTGATCAATGTTCTGGCAGTGGTTTTGAATGGTTTCCTCTTTAGCAAGTAAATCTTGCTGAGCTGCTGACACTCTTTTTCAGATTTCAATAGCTTGGGATTGGAATATCCCGATATCTATCACCTGGCTCTCGACAAAATTTAATTTTTCCTGTAACTGCCCTATCAATTCTTCTTGCTGGCTTATCTGTGACTGACTGGTCTGGGTCGACAGCTGTGTTTGTTCGAGATCGGATTTGAGCTGCTTGATTTCTTTTTGATCAACTGCTTTGACTAGCTCTAGACCTGTGTTCACCTAGTCTCTGACAGTATCTTCTGCTATAGCTAGCTTAGCTTCCAAAGTTCTGACTAAGCGATTCTTCCACTTTAATTATTCTTTTAGGGATTCGACAGAGTATTGGTTAGCTATAGCAAAATCCCCCAACATCCCTGCTATCTGAGTTGTGAATTCCTCTTTTTTCATGGCTTTTCCATCGGCTAGAATTTTGAATTTTTTGGCTACCATGCCTGCTTCTCGGTAAAGATCTTGCTTCACAAAGACCTTTCTCTTTTTATCAAAGAAAAAATCATTTGGAGGCAATTCTTCTACAATAATGGGCATTAGTTCTTCGTTGAAAATCCATCCCTTGCCGGGGGTCACCTTCATGGACTGTACGGGAGTGATAGAAGTGATGGGACTGCCGATTTGCTTGGATGATTTCCCTGGGGTAACCTCCGAGGCTGGCTTGCTTGAAGGGTTGGGGGTCTCGGCTTCCTGTTTCGGGCCCCCGATTTTCTTTTTCTTTTCCTAATTCTCCTCCTGGTCAGGTCCTGAATCTTTGGAGCTTTGGCTTCCATTTGCTGTACATTTGCGGTCGGTGGATTCTTACCCTGTAAGGCTGGGGGAAGGAAGCTTTGATGGTGTTCCTGAAATTTGAAGAAATTGACCATCTCCTCGGGCGACAGGGTTTGAATCCGACTTAGGACCTCGGCATAAGATCTCGCTCCTTGGAAGATGTCGTCATGAGGCGAATGCTCATGTTCATATCTTTTTAGGCCACAACTCGCCATGTGATTACCCACGACCTTGTGTGGGTCATGTTTCTTGAACTCAATGTGGACCAATTTAATATCTTCTAAGGCCGCTGCCTCGGATTTTGCGTGTTCAAAATCTAATAAAGAATATGTATTCAAATGGATTGGGAAGGGCGGCCATAACTTCTTCGAAAAACCTTTAAGCTCTTTTCCTATGCCACCGATCATGGTTTGCCTGGTGATTTCGCCACATACCAATCTATCCGGTATAAATAGTGGTAGAGCATACGGGGGCATAGAGGCATCGAAAACCTTGATGTATGAAAATTCTGCTTCTACATACCAGTCAACCACAATACTCAAGTTGGTGGCGACACTATCTGAAATCTTGGGCAGTGGGTTACTGAATATGGAGACATGCATTGGTACCATTACCCAATTGAAAATATCTTATATGAATTCTGTGGCCTTATCCTCCCAAATTTTTGAGTGGTAGACATGGATAGGCTCAGCATCATATGGAGTCTAGCTCTAGCTCATTAGAGGGAAAGGCATTGTGAAACAAACAACGTCCATGATGTAAGCGGACATGAAAAATGAGGCAACTTTCCCATTCGCCTTCTGTGCTCAATATTCAGTAATTCGACTTGTTAGACTGTCTTACAATAGTTTGTCCTAGTTGAAGGAAAAACCTTCAGCGACTGTGTGAATCAGAGGCACCCACAGGAGGAAAAAGTGTGTGGTGTCCTCCTTCCCATACAACCTATAGGTCATCATTGCTATATACCTGAATTTTGGTTCTAAGGAAGAGATTGAATAAACTCCGTTACCATCCGCCCTGAATTTTGCGGGGTGCGAGACCCAATCTTTGATCAAAACAGACAAGTTTCTGCCGTATTGTTGGCATTCCTCCCACTTGAAATCTTCCAGAAACTC